>PVJD01014472.1:0-28944 GCA_004026545.1 Mormoops blainvillei
ATCTTCTTTTATGGAGATTCAGGGTCAAGGCTGGGATTACAGACTCCCAGTCCTTTTAAAGGTTAGACCTGCAACTGGCAAAGCATCATACATGCAATATTCTATTGGTCAAGGTAGTCACAGAGGAGCCAGATTTGAGGGAGTATAAGAATGGTTACTTATTCTTAACAGGGACATAACATGTTAACAAGAAGAGAAGAAATTGATGGTGGCCATTTTGGGGGACAAGGTACCACATGCCCCCTTTCACTCTCAGAATTTTCCTGGTTTACAAAACAAAGCTGTAGTTCTAAAAGTCAGGATAGTGGTCACCCTTGAAGGAGGAATAATGACTGCCAGAAACCCAAAGGGCCTACTGGGGTGCTGTAAATGTTCCTTTTTTATTTATGTATGTATTGGTTAGATAGATATGCACATTAAAACTCATCAAGTTTTGTCCATTTTGCTGTATGAATATTATACTTCAATAAAAAGTTTGCATAGAGTGGAAAATACAACTACAAATCAAAAAAGATGACTCTTTCTGAAGATAAATTAGAAGATAACTCTGACCATGCTTAACATCGGGCTATATAAGAGAAACAAAGTGATTCATTGGAAGTTTAAGGTAGGAGGAGAATGGTTGGAGTGTTGATGCACCCTCACATACCATAAGTGAAGGGAATGTGGTACTCCTTCTTCATCTTAAAACAGGTAATAACGGCTTTATGAGAACCACTGAGAGCTTGACCTATGATGCTTCCTAAGCTTTGAAGGACAGAAAGACTGCCATCTGATTCCTTTCTGGGGAAGTATGAAGGTGTGAACCTGTGTTTGACCAACTGCTCTGGATGTAGCCTAAGGAGAGGTGATTGCCCTGGGGACCATCATTACTTTCAGTGTCAGAAGGGTCCAGGATGCGTGCAGATTTCTTCTGAGTCAGATGTGGGAAGGGATCTAGACTGAGTGGTCCTGGGAAGACTTGGCCCAGGAGGACCACTTGTAGGGCAGTTCACCCAATCAAGTGATAGGCTGTACCCAAAAGTGACAGGGCCAAGGGAGAAGCCAGCCAGATGATGCTCATCCTCATTAGAAGCCTTGTTACTGAGAGATTTCTTGCAATCAAAGCCCTTGGGGGACCAGGAGAGCTACCCAAAATAAGAGCCATCTTTGTACATTCTCCATACCCAGGAAGTTCCCTGGCCAGTAACAGCTACACTAGTCTAGTTAGGGGTTCCTTGCCCTGCTTTCTCCCCCTTCCTGTCCCCTAACTATGAACAAGCTGTAAATGGCACTAAAGACTGGGGAAGGCAGTGAAAGAAGGAAAAGAGAAGACAGAGGGCATAAGCTGTGCCTTTCTCTCGCCCTATACACATCCCAGTCAAAGGTAGGCTGGAGTGGGGAATAGGGGGAAAAGGTGCTTGAAACTGAATACAAGATATAACTTTTCAGGTTAGACTGGACGGAACATTTTATTTACTGAAATTATTGCACTTAAGACTGAAGGGTATTGGAAACCTATGGGACCTGCCTTAGATTTCATCCAGGAGTGAGAAAGAGCTATCTGAGAAATTGTGTTTGATAAGACAGTGGAAGGAAGAATCAATAATTTTTTCTTACATCCCTATAAAAGCTGACATACAAGTAAAACACACATTATAATATATGGCACAGGCTTTTGTTACCTTGTGGTTTCAAATGAGATTGTAGTCCTGCCCTGTACTCAATACTGGGGCACAGACCTGCACCAATCCAGCTGCTAGAATTAGTGACCCTCTTTGCCAAGCTGTTTTAGGAAGTTCTTCATGGCATTCACTCTTGCATGCTCCTGAAGAAGTCTCTTTGTTTCTTCCATCCATATGTCCTTATTTACATCTTTATTGGGTTTACTATGTGCTAGGCACAGCATTGGAGCAGGAGGTACAATAACAAAAACAATAAAGTCTGAGCCCTTTTGAAGCTTGTGGTCTACTAGGGGAGAGAGAAGGTCATATAATCATACCAAGGAACGTAAATGGACACAAAGAAGCATGGCTGGAGGCATGCTACTAGGAGAGTGGCATTAGAAAGACCTAGCAGGGAGGTCAAAAACTGAAAAAAGAGCAACAGCTAACCAGGGAAAGGGAAGGACATTCCAGGTGGAGGGTGTACTATGGGGTGGAGCAATAAAAACAGGAGCTGGGATCGAGACCCTGACAGGGAATGCTGTGCCAGTAGGAGAGCTAGGTAGGGGCTGGGTCCTGGGGGCCCTTATACCCCTTCTTAATGATTTTGATATTTATCCCAAGAGCAAGGGCATTAGAAAACCATCAAAGTGTTTTAAACACAAAGGAAGCATGATTAGAATTAAACTTACCCTCAAAGTACAACTCAAATCTGACCTCTTTCCCTTCCCCACTGCCACTAGCCTAATTTACCTTACTATCACTTCTCACCTGATCTCTGAAATCACTTCCTGAGTTGCCTCTCTGTTTCCTTCCTCACCCCTATCCCCAGTATATTCTCTCTACAATGGCCATAGTGATCTTTCTAAAGTATAAAATTAATCATGCTCTCTCTCTACTCAAAACCCTCCAGTGTCTCCCTATCATCCTCAGAACATGATACAAAGTCTGTACCACAGTCTACAAAATCCTGGAAAAAATGGTCCTTGCTTGGATCCCTAACCCCGCCCCCCTGCCACTTCCTTCTTGCTTACTGTGCAGCACACTGGCCTCCTTGTTGTCCCATGCCCAAGCTGAACATGTTTTCACTGTAGATTATTTGGCCTTGACTGTTCCCTTTGCTTTCCTAGGTAGTTGTGTGACTCTCAACCTCAATTCATTCAGGACGCAAATGTCAACTCATCAGCAAAGGCACTCTGCCATTCGCACCTCTAGTCACTCTTTCTCCCCTTTCTCTGTTTTATTTTTCTTCAGCACACTCACTAGTACATGACACTTTTATTTAGCTTATTTCTGTTTCCAAACCACCTCCACTAGAATAAACTCCAAGCAGGTAAAAACTTTCTAAGTCTTATATATTCCATTGTTGGAAACAGTGCCTGGCACACAGTGGTCTCTCAATAACTATTTGTATATGAATGAATGTATGGTTACAGGGAAGAAATAGGTGATGGTGATGAGGGTGTAGTGAAAGCAAAAGTCTAACACAGGTTTCTGTGTTAATGATCATCAATGAATGGGAAGGGTTCATATCCCAGGAAATGCACAAGATGCTCATCTATTGAGGTATGAGGGAAAATATAAAAGTATTTTGCTCTAAAGAAATAAAAAGACAAGCTTTGGTAATATTTAAAAAATATTTTCTAAAATTTAGAGAAACAAAAATTTAATTACAGTGTGCATGATCAAAGTGTTTGGAAATCACTCAGGGACTATGAGAGCTTCAATGAGGATACTGGAGGTGAGGATGAAGAGAAGTGCACAGATAAAAGAAATGTGTAAATATAAAAACTATCAGGACTTGAGAAGGGAAAGTCACAAGGGAAAAGAACCTGTGAGATGACTGCATTCCATGATTAGATGGATGAAGGTGTCATTACCAAGCAGAGAAGTGTGTTTGGAGGATTTGGCACAGACAACCAGTACTCACCTACATTGGCATTAATTCCTTCTGGACATCCTACTCAACTAGATCTAGTTTTCTCCCTTGCACTTAAGTGTGGCTATGAAACTGGGGGCTGTCCAGTGAATGAACTATGAATAGAAGTGATCTGCAGCCCTCCCCAGTTGGCAACTTCAGACAGTGGGGGTGCTTCATCATTCCCCTCGCCCTCTTTCAATTAGCTGGGACCTGGGAAAAGAGTGAGCCCCAGATATCCAGAGACCATTTATACCTGGGCACCAGGACTGGGTACATAAACTGTGGGGTCCAGTGAAAAATTTAAATGCAGGGTTCCTTGCTCAAAAGCAAGAAAAAAATGCTATCAAAGATCCTAAAATGTAAAGATTTTTCCTTTCTTCTGCAATCTTCCTCTTGGCATATCCTGGTGTTTTTTATTTGGTATTTACTGTCACACTCCCTTAGGAACAGGGGTAGCTGTGGGGGAATGCAGACTCTCACAAGTCACCAGAGAGGCCCATCTTGTGACTTGATGTGTGCAGGCATACATGTGTGTGCATGACTCACTGGCTGTCAAGTTCCCCCATATCACCAAATGCGGGACTGACATGTTATGCCCCAGCCAGGGGCAGGGAACTTGAGCTAGGTATCTCTTCTGCCTGTGAAACCATCACCCCACCCATAGCCAAACCCCGTCCAGTCACCCTTTGAATGTGCTATGGCACCACAAGTCCAGGATAGAGTTGGCCACATCTATGTCCCACATGAAGAAAGGCAGGGAACATGCTTCTGGTGCCAACCTTTCCTGCACCCATACCCAGCTCCCATACAAAGGCAGAAGACAGAAGGTGGTAGTGGGCACAGAGTGGGGTCAGGGAAGCAATCAACTACAATCCATCTGGGGAAGCAATGAGGCAGCAGGAGGCAAGACCACAGTAAACTGATGATTCTCCAAGCCCCCAGCACCATCGTGTCCATTGTGCCATTGGACTCCATTTACAAAATACAAATTCAATGGTAAAACTATTAAGAATTTTAAGATAGCAATTGAAGAGCATTAAACCCCAACCATAAGGTCCTTCTGAGCATGAGGTTCTGTGCTACCAATCAACAGGTCACAGGCCCATGAAGCCAGTCCTGCTGGGCATTTTTGTGTTTGGTGAGCAATTTGTGGCTTCTGAACCAGATTGGTGTAGCAATGTTTGCCTTCACAATCCTAGGGTTAGAGGACCCTGATTGAGACTCAGAACACTACCCTGAGCCCTTGTCACCCCTCTTCACAGTGAGCATGTTTTTCTGAATGCAGGGTAGGGTAAGAGTGCTAACACCTCAGCCCTCTCCACCAGAGCTTATTCACTGTTGCTTTCCTATGACACTTTGGAGCTAAACCACCAGCTTCCTCCTCCCACTCCACTCCCACCACACACATATTTTTCCCACTTTTCTAACTACTTTGAAAGGATGATGGTTTGTACAACATATTAGAGATGAAAAGGAGGAGGGTTACGCTTAGGTGATCAGATGAAGGGAATGGGACAGTGGAAGGAAGGAGTGGAAAAACACACAGTGGGAGAACATGGAGTGCTGAGAATGCAGAAGAGATGCATGTCACCAGGATATGACAGGAATTAATGTTTCTATAATAGACTCAACCAAAACTTCCTCAAGCTCTCAAGAAATTGTTTGGAGTCAGGGAGGGAAGCCACAAAATGTCACTGAAACAAGAATTTCAATACATTTAATAAAGGTTAAGAGGAATCTTGGCTATTGTTAATTGCTAATCTCTTATGTAACTTAAGTACTTCTGAAATACACACTCAGTTGATCAAAGGAAAAATGTAAGTGCAGATAAGGCCCTCCCAAACACTCACCCAGATACTCATTGTGTGTGCACACATACACACAGAGGGGGGGAAGGTAATTTCAAATAGAATAAAACAATGATATGTAATAGATAGCATTTACACTGCTTATTACCATGTGGCTAACACTCTTCAAAAGCACTTTAATTGTAGTAACCCATTAAATCCTCACACAAATATATAAGACATTGTTATTATCCCCATTTTACAGATGAGAAAACTGAGGCACAGGTGGTGCCATAACTTGGCTAATGGGTTTGTGTGTATTCATTGTGTGCACAGGACTAACTAGCCAGGCACCCAATTGGAATGCCTAGTATTAAAATGTCACTTTCCAGAGCAGTTATGGAAAGAAAGTGTACCCAGCTGCACAGGTAAAGTTTAAGAGGAAAGTAAGTGCAAAGTATAAAACTACAAGCCTTAAAATACATCCCTAAGCATTTATGTCCTGTTTGTTCTATTTAATTACACTTAGGAGCACAGTCTCTGACTTTGTGGAAAGCTGGGGAGGAAATGATGTATGTGGCCACATAATCTGTCAGAGCAAAGAGTAAGGCCTTCCAATAACTCCCACCTGTCCCTGCTCCCAGAATACACAGAAAGTTCGCACATGGACTCATTTTTTAAATATTGCAAGGAGTATGCCAAAGCTGTCCTGACTCATTGCTCACTAGAGGCCACTCCTGAACCATGATCAACTGCTGCATCAGTGTGGCACTAAAAGTCCCTTCATACAAGAGCAGTGACCTGCTAAATATAGAAGGCTCCCTATTTTTAAAAAAAGATTCAAATGAGCTTGCCAAGGGTCACCACCACAAACCATCAGCACAGTTTTACAAAACCCTGGGTCAGGCTATCTGTATAGCATTTAAATAATACTGAGGCAACCACAGCAGTGACAGTGAGAGTAGCTCCTGCTTAGTGAAGATCTCCATGGGGCAGACCCTACTAAGTGCATTCTTATACACACTATGTTGCTTCATGCTAGCAACTTCTCTGCATGGTGAGTTTTATCAACCCCATTTTACAGATAAAAGTACAGTCTCAGGAAGGTTAAAAAATAGGCAAAATATTTTAAGACACACTTCCACAAAGGCAATTACAAATGACCAGTAAGTATATGAAAAAGTACTCAACTTTAGTTAAAATAGACATTAAGACCATGATTAGTTGAAATGCAAATCAGAACCATGAGATATTATTACCAACACACTAGAATGGCTAAAAATGAAGTCTGACAATACCAAGTGTTACCAAAGATGCAGCACAAGTGCAACTTGCCTACATTGCTGCTGAAATGAGATAGTCAGTTTAGAATTCAGTTTGACAGTGTCTTATAAAGTTAAACATTTACCCACCATATAAATAATCTGTTTCAATTTTAGGTATATACCCAAAAGAAATGAAAACCTATGTATACACGAACACTTGTACAAGAACATGCATAGCAGTTTTCTTCATAATAGTTAAAGACTAGTAACACTCCAAACAACCATCAACAGGAGAACAGATGAACACATTTTGGTACATCCATACAATGAAATGCTACTTGAAATAAAAAGAAACAAACTACAAAGGCACATAACACCATTGTGAATCTTAAAATAATTATGCTTAATTAAAAATGAAACAACAAAATCATACAAAAATCCCTGTATGATTCTATTTATATGACATTCAAGTACAGGCAAAACTAACCTATAGTGACAGAAAACAGATCAGTGGCTACCCAGGGCCAGGAGTTGGGAGGGGTTGGCTGCAAGTGATTACAAGGGAAATTTAGGGGGCATGAGTGATGCTCTACATCTTGATTGCAGTGATTACACATACTGCATATGAGTATATAAATTTGACAAAACCTGTTGAACTGGATGTTTAAAATTGGCACATTTTGCTTTATGTCTATTATAACTCAATAAAGTTGATTTTGAAAAAAATTACTTTAAAAAGTGTTTTGATAAAGGGCAGGAATTCAGAGGACGAGAAAAGAGGTTTGATAAGTGGGTGGCAGTAAGTGATGGGGCAGTGGATGGGAAAAGGCGAGGACTTCCAACCTTGGATGAGAACCTGGCCCTGACATTTTTCACTCTGAGAGCTTCAGCCAATATGTGAGGCTTTGAGCAAAGAAATTAACTCCTTTCACCCTCAGTGTTACATGCAACAACCAGGGTGGTAGATTTACATCCAACAGTCCCTTCCAGGGCAAACAGACCATGGCTTCTGGCTGCTCTCAGACCTGAAGACACCAGAACTATCTATTGCCTTCTTGTCATGAGGCATGATGTTCCTACTGTCTGCTGTCACCAGGCCTCTAGCTGGGAAAGTAAGACTTTGGTGAAGCATGTGGTTGACATGGAGTATAAACCCCACACCTCCCAGATCCCTGAAACCCCACACATCCCAGATCCTCTTGCCCTGACTGCTGTGCCTGAGTGGGTAGGGCATCATCCCACAGATTGAAAAGTCGCCAGTTCGAGTCCTGGTCAGGGCACATGCTGGGTTGCAGGCCAGGTCTCTTGTTGGGGGCATGCGAGAAGCAACTGATCAATGTGTCCCTCACAGTATTGATGCTTCTCTCTCTCTTTCTCCCTTCCTTTCTCACAAGAAGGATAAATTATTTTCAAATGTAGCAAAATTGTACATATCTACTGGTTTTCTCACTGTAGAAGACCCTTGTCTTAAAGGTTACTGTTAGAAGTAGATGCTATTCAGCCATCTATGCAGTCATTCATCCATTCATCCACTCAAAAAACACCTAGTGAGCAACTGCTATGTGTTAGACTGACCGTGGTGAACATATAGGCCCTGACAACAAGGAGTTCATTGCCTGCTAGGGTGGTACAGAAGGATCCAGGCAGTTCACAGGCCATTAGTGCCCAGCGTGGCAAGAACCCAATAGCAAGATCCTGCCAGTATCTGCCCCATGGATCCCTTTAGCTTATCTTCTTGAAGTTTACCAGTTCTGTGCATGCCTGCTCTCAAGGCATTTTCACACTCACAGAGATCACCTGTGCCCTTTGTCAGAGGACTGCTCCAAGGCTCCTGGAGCCTGATTTGCCTGCATCAAAGAAAGTGAGAAGTGCCTAGGAACTTTCCTTACCCCTCTCCCTAGTCAATAACTGATAGGAGTATAAATACTCCATAAGTAGAAAGTATAAATAAATATAATTTCTTCAGTTTCCTCATCCTCTGTTTGGGACAATACTGAGGTATGGCCTTCACTGTCTCTATAGCTCCCCTCTGGGCCTGAGCCAAAGTTACCTACTGCGAAACTCTGATTTATAATAAGGAATATATGTTTGGTCTTTGTCACCCCACCCCATTGCCTTTTATTTGGAACTGAGCTTCTAAATCCCTTAGAAATTGTTTTTTGTTATATTAGTGAGGTGACTTTTGGAAGGCACCTGAGGATGAGGGCACTTTGCCAGTGGAGACAACCATGTGATTAGAGGGTTGGAACTTTTAGTCCTGCCCTCCTCCTTACCTCTGGGGAGGAGAGAGGGGCTATAGGTTGAATCAATCATCAACTGCCAAGATTAATCAATCATGCCTATGTAATGAAACACATGGAGATTTGGGAAGAATAGCGCACCTGGAAAGAACATGGAAATTCTGTGCCCTTCACCCATACCTTACCTCATGTACCACTTCCATCTGTCTGTTTCTGAGTTATATCCTTTTATAATAAATCGGTAATCTAATGTTTCTCTAAATTATGTGAGCCTTTCTAGCAGATTATTCAAATCCCAAGAGGGTGGGGTGGGAACCTTTAATTTATAGGCAGTAGGTCAGAAGCATAGGTAACAACCTGGGTTTCTGAAGCTGGGTCAGTCTTGTAGGGCCAAGCCCTTAACCTGTGGAATCTGATGCTATGTCCAGGTACATAGTACCAAAATTGAGTTGAATTCTGGGACAGCCAACTTGTGTTGAAGAATTGCTTGATGGTGTGAGGGCAGCCCCCACCCTTTGAAATTCGCACTAGAATCATTTTACCTACTCCCTGGGGGACATGGCTTAATAATTTATTTTGGCTCAACTTCCTTCCCTCTATCACCCGCTTCCTCACTTTCCTACTGGTTATTCCTAGAAACACGTCATAGTACATTGCTTTCCCAGGAATCCTCGCTTCAAGGTTTACTTCTAGAAAATCAAACATAAAACATGCTCCAATTGTGGAACACCAAAGTGGAGCTGTAGAAGTCCATGAAAGGTGCACTGGGATTAGAGCAATCTTCTAAGAAGGAGCAATGTTGGTGTGCGCATGTATGTTGGATGGTGGTGGAAAGAATACTGTATGGGTGGGAGGAGCCAGGAAAACCAAGATGAATTTGGGAAACAAGCAAATAGTCCAATTTGACTGGAGCATGGTGCATAAATGGCAGGATGTGAGAGAGACATGAGATTAGATGGACCATAAGGGATAGAGGTCATGAAAGTCTAAGTTAATGTTAAAAACTTAATCTTCTCCCCTGTCCTGGGGTAGTTGTTTGGAGTGGTGACCTAAAGGTCACCAGTTCCATTCCCGGCCAGGGCACATGCCTGAGTTGTGGAGGTTCTAGGCACATACAGGAGGCAACTGATTGATGTTTCTCTCTCACATCTCTCTCTCTCTCTCTCTCTCTCTCCCTCTCTCTCCCTCCTTCCCCCTTTCTCTAAAGTCAATAACCCTGTTCTCAGGTGAGGATTAAAAAAGAAAACTTGATCTGCAGGGCAATAGTTAGTCTTTAAAGATTATACACAAGGTAGTGAGGAGACCAGATTTACTCTTTAGAAAAATTGCTTTGGAGGGATTAAGCAAAAAGTAAAAAGGACTAATGGATATGGACAACAGTGTGGTGATTGCAGGGGGAAGGGGGTATAAGGGGACTGAATGATAATGGGAAAATACAATAAAAATATTTGGAAAGAAAAAAGATTTATATGTTTGCTAAGGAAAGAACATGTTTGAGAGGAGCAAAACAGGATCCTGGGAGCAGATAGGAGACCTTCTTAAATGTCCAAGGCATAAGTGGGAAAGGATCATCAGGACAGAGTGGTAGAACATGGGTACATTCAAGAGATGTTCCAAAGTTAGAATAATCTAGATTCAAGTTTTGATTGAGTGAGTGACTGAACATATATGGGGATGGGTAAGAAGAGGAGACAGAAATGATTCCTAGGGTGTTGCAAGTCTGGGTCCCTAGAAATCAGACCTTTATTTGGAAATTGGAATTCAGGAAGTTTATCAGAATGTGTTCTAAGGTTTAACTCTTGTCAGGGGAATGGGAAGGAAGTTGGGCTGTGATGCAGTGTCAACGAAGACCTCACTCAGAAAAACTCATATGGAGCTATGGATCTGGAAGGGTCCTGCAAGAGTTGTCAACCCACATTACTGAGTCTTTGTATGCAGATTACCCTGAGGGACAGCATAGAACCTTGGGTGATATGGTTCCCTTCAGCTGAAGGCAGTTTCTGAAAGGAATCGACAGCTGAACCCTCAGCTAACAACCTTCCTGGTAGCTGAGGGAGTAGGTCCTTCTTTCCCAATTGAAGTGCTGGGCAGCACAGTACAGCATCATCAACAGACATTTAAGTGTGAGATGCTTGGAAGTGTTGCAGTGACATACATACAGAAAGCACCTTGTTCTCTGTCTCTGCATCTCAGGAGTAGATGAGCAAATCTGGGGAAAGGAAGTTGTGTATTGGCTCTTGGTTTCTTTGAGTTCATAGACCCTTTTGAAAGTTGATGAAGGCTCTTCATATTCACAACTCCAAATAAAACCTTGCATGAAATTTCAGGAACTTGTCTTTGGGTTTGTCCAAAAGCAGACCTGGGGACAGCAGGTTCATTTGGGAGATAATCTCAGAAACCATGATGAGGGAGTGGAGAAATGAGCAGAGAAGGGAGAAAAGCCAATAAAGGAATATCAGTGGGCAGGTGGGCAACTGTGGCTCAATCTTGCTGAAACCCTTCTGAGAAATCCTGAGGAACACTCCTTAGAATTATCCCATATTGCCAGCAAGGAAGCTGGGGGATTTGTCTACCATCTCCCATCCCTCATTGGTCGAACATCACCCTGGGGGCATTAAATTCTGACCTTTCTGGTCACCTAAGACCCATTGTTCACCCTGTCCCTACTCCCTGCAGGCTCCAAAACAACATGGTCCCATGGCAGAGAAATGTCGGTGTTTACAATAAGAAACCATCAGATTGTTCCAAGTGGTGAGAACTAGGAGACACAGTTAGGGCACCAATATCAACCACAGGACTCATATTCCTTGTTAAGAATTATTTCCAGAGAGGACTGAGGAATACCAAGATGGCAGAAAGCATAGCCAGAGAAGTAGGAAGAAAGTCAAAACAATGTTGTGTCATGTCAACAGCAGGAAGTGAAGAAGATACCAGACATAGGCTACTCAGCTTCCTCCAAATGGGTCCCCACTAGAGCCAGTGAAGAACTTACTGCTGTCAGTGAGCGTGGGTTTTCTGTTGAAACTCTGACTCCCCAGTTTCTGATACTGCCTGCTGTGACAAATCAAAGACCAACTGGAAAGCTAGGATTGCCAAATGGTGGAAAGCATTTTGGGAAATTAGAGTACAGTGCTAAGGGGGTCAGGATTGAAGGGGATATTTAATCATTCACCAGTCCAGTGATGGGTCTGGAAAGTATATAGAGGAGGCCAAGCCACTTGCTTTTGTGACACAAGAATACCTCAATTAAAATGCTGCTCAGAAGAGACAGAAAGAAAAACAAACCCTTCAGTTATAATTTTGAACTGGGCTTTTTTCATGTAAATCAAGAGGTGCAAAAGGTATTTTCCATCAGTTGTAAGTGTCAAAAGCCCATAGGTATGCAGTTATTATTCTGCAGTATTACCCATGGACCACTTAAACAGACGATCAAGTTCCTTCCAGAAAACCAGGTTCTGAGTCCAAGTTCAACCACTTGAAACGTTTGACTTGAGGGAGTCATGAAGTCTTAAAAGTAACCTTACAAAGGGGGCGTTTCCCCAAGGTTGGGCTGTATTGGTTTTTGTGGTTGTTATTGCAGTAGTTGAGTCTGATTTTGCTTGTTTCTGAAAACACCTCCTGCTACAAATTGCCCTTGGACAAGAGGCTGTCGAGCTCAAGGGACAAAATGCAGTGTACACAAATTGAAAGAAAGGTTAAGAGGAACTCAGTAACCTTGAGATAGTCTGGAAATGAGCAATGCCAACAACAGTTTCTGCACACAGTGGATGCCCAGTGAACAATTGTGTGGTGATGGTGGCTGTTGCTGATATTTTGTAGGTAAAACCCACTATAATAATTTCCTCAGTGTTGGGAGAGATCGATAGGCTGATACAGCTGATATGTTAATTCATATCTTCACTAGGTTATAAAACCCTTGAATGCAGATATTTTAATCCTTATGTTCTCCCCACTACATGCCCCTGTGTTGACCAAATCACATACAAATGTGCTCCAGTTACACAGTGCCTATACCATTGTGTTCCCTAGAAGATTCTCTTGATCATTTTGCAAAGATTTGGGTAAAACAAGGAGGGGATCACAGGGTAAAATAAAAGGGCAGAGTTCCTGCATTGTTTTCCTCCCTTTCTACTGCTCAGTGATCTTGAATGATTTACTAAATTCCTCTGAGTTACAGTTTCCCAACCAGAAAATAGATAAATCACCCCCTGTTTACAAAGTACCCTGATAAGACAACTGGAAATACAATCAAGAGTTTATCAACTGAGATCTCTCAACTAGAATAAAAATTAAACCATGATACTTAGGATAAAACTGAATATTTTGTTAGTCAAATTCTATCAAAATTATACTTAGGTACATTAACTTAATTTAAGAAGTAGTGGTAAATTATATTACTATTTGACACATTACTGCTCTGCATAATTATTCAATCAGAGCTCCCCTGAAACAAATTAATGCTGGTGCAACCCAATTTTCTTAAATTTTGAAATAGTTTAAGAATACAGAAAAGTATGAAGAATAATGTAATTAACATCCATACATCTACATTCAACTTTTTTGAAGATTCACATTTTGCCTTATTTTTCTTCATGTTTTCTTAAGAAATAATAGCCAAGTGTTGGAAGCGACCTAGGTGCCCATCAGTAAATGAGTGGATCAAAAAACTGTGGTACATTTACACAATAGAATACTACGCAGCAGAAAGAAAGAAGGAGCTCCTACCATTCATGACAGCATGGGTGGAACTGGAGAGTATTATGCTAAGTGAAATAAGCCACGTGGTGAAAGACAGATACCATATGATGTCACCTATAAGTGGAACCTAATCAACAAAACAAGCAAGTAAGCAAAATATAACCAGAATCATTGAAACAAAGAACAAACTGACAGTAACCAGAGGGGAGGGGTGAAGAGGATAATGGGGAAAAGAAGGGGAGGGGTTGTCAAGAAACATGCATAAAGGACCCATGGGTAAATCCAAAGGGGGGTAGGATCAAGGTTGGGAAGTGGGGATGGGCGGGGAGGGGGGAGTGGTAGGGGAAAAAGGACACAACTATACTTGAATAACAATAAGAATAAATAAATTTAAAAAATTACATTAACTCCCTCCCAAAAAGAAATAATACATTAATGATCAAGTTGAAACTCCATGCATATCCCGTCATCATCCCATTTCTTTACCTCTTTTCCCACAGGCAAGAACTTAAAACAGATATGATCAGTGCCTTCTGTCACGAGCCCTCAGCCCACCTTTGGCTTCAACCCACAGACATAATGGCATATATTACCTCCAAGGTGGTTCGTGTCTATGTTTCTCTACTCCAAGGCTTCCCTCCAAACCCTCAAGAGTGCATTCAATCCTCACAGGCACATTACAAAAGTATGAGAGGTGTGGAATTAGCACCTTCAGAAGAACCACCAACTAATGCGGACAGAGCCTTGTATTAATGTCCTGAGGACAAACAATTCTCAGAGTTTCCAGTGCAGCTGAGCCCTTTTCCCTAAAGCAGTGACCTCAATAACACACTCTTTCCTGGTGTTCCCCCTTTTCTTATCTCACTCTACCTGCTCCTTCACTCCTATTCCCTTCAATAATCCCTCAATAAACACCCTGCACCCAGATCCTGGTACCAGGCTGTGCTGGGCGGGGCAGTGGTGTGAACCAGTATAAGACTGAGCTGTCCTGTAATTTTATACTGCTTATAGGCTGCTATGTTTCTATCACTGGTACACTTTCATGCATCCAGAGACAATGTATAGTATTTTCTGCATCGTTTTAAATTCTATACAAATGATATCATACTATACTGACTACTTTGTTTTGTTTTGTTTTGTTTTGTTTTGCAGTTGTGACTTATGATCTACTCATTTTGTAGCTTTCCAGCACATAGAAAAGTAACCAGGCACGAAACACACTTGGTTTCCAAATATTCAACAACTGTATTATAACCAACTCACTAAACTATATGTTAAGTCTTTCTCAATTCATATCATGTTAATATCTAAAGATACTTTTTAACTTGAGAAATCTCAGTACAGAGTAAATTTCCCAATTAGATGTAAATGTTTATATACACAGAAGACTGAGAATAATATTTTAGGAAAAGTATTAACTTCCTGGGATAAAGAATTACCTTATTGCATTGAGTTGGGTGTTTCCCATAACTGCATGTCTTAATAATTTTTTATGTTTCTGCAGCTCTTTCTGAAAATTTATATATAGCATCTGTGAGAGTCTAGTTTATCTGTTTCACACTCCTAGCACAGTGCCTTGCACATGGTAAGCATTCAATAAATATTTATTGAATGAATGAATGAATGTATGACTTACCCTCTTACTTTTTTATTCATGAAAATTCTGAGTCTCCCAAAGATTAAAAAAACATTGATTACACATAGCTAATTAATGTTGGACCTGAAAATAAAACCCATGTATATGAGCCAAAATTTGACCTAGAGTATTTTGAAAATCTGTATAATATTGTTATATTATCTTCCATAATAAGTGGTTACAGTAGTACCCACCTAATATTTCCTTTTGTTTCAGGAAGAGTTTACCAAAGCAACAGGATAGCATATTTTCCTTTACCATGGAATGCCAGCAGAATCCAGAATACAACCCAGTCCTTATAGGAAAGAAACATCTCTTCCTTTTCTTTTCCAGTTTTTTTTTTAAATTTAGATATAACCTAATACAGTAAAATGGTAAGATCACAGTTATAAGAATTTCTATATTTATTCACATTCAGATTAAGATATAGAACATTTCCAGGTATCTCCAAATTTTCTTCATGCTCCATTTCAATTACTCCCTGCCCTGCCATGCCAAAGAAAACCACTGCTCATATTTCTCTCACCATGGATTATTTTTTGCTATTTGAGGACTTCATATAAATGGAATCATACAGTATATATTTTTGACATCTAATCTCTTTAACTTAATGTTATGTCTATGTGACACATGAATGTTGCTTGTATCAGTAGCCACTGCATTTTCATTGCTGCATCATATTCCACTATATGAACACATAATTTTTTTATCCATTTTACTATTGGTATACATTATAAATTGTTTCCAGTTTGGGACTACTATGAATAAAGCTTTCATGAACATTCTTTTTGTTTGTTTAGTTTTTATTTCACAATCATAAACTGAACTCTGCAGTCCTGCTGGACTTGGAAGGGGTAAGGAAAACATGAAACCCAATGAACTGTGGTGCAAGCACAAAGATTATAGAACATTCCAAGCAGATGGGGGTGAAGGGGTGCTCTTTTGAGCTACAGAAAAAAACAATCTGGTGGTTAAGATAAAACACAAGTCAAATTTATTAGAGTTGCCCACAGTCAGTAATGGTGATCTTCTTGCTGGTCTTGCCATTCCTGGACCCCCAGCACTCCATGGCTGTCACAACATCCATGCCGTCTTTCACCTGGTTGAAGACCACATGCTTGCCATCCAGCCACTCATACTTGGTAGTGCAGACGAAAAACTGGGAACCATTTGTGTTGGGTTCAGCATTTGCCACAGACAAGATGCAGGACCTGTGTGCTTCAGGATGAAATTCTCATAATCAAATTTCTCCCTGTAGATGGACTTGCCGCCTGGGCCACTGTAGCGTGTGAAGTCACCACCTTGGCACATAAATCCCTGAATAATTCTGTGAAAGCAGGAACCTTTATAACCATTCTTAATCATGTTTTTTGGAGGATATAACCCATTTTTATTGCATACATATCCAGAAGCAGATTGCTGGGTCATAGAATTGGCATACATTTTGCTTTAATAGATGCATTACTTTGGAGAAAGTGTGAAAGTTTTCCTTCACCTGGAAAGGCTGGCAGATAGCAGAGCTCCTGTTCATAAATGGCTCCTGATTAAAAACCAGAGATTCTTTGATTAAAAGGGACCTTAAAGAGGCAATGACCTAGCTTCCCACACAATATCTCACTCCTTCCCTGGTTCTAGTCATAGCTGACCTGAGATGGGCCACCTTCAGTATGCAGAAGTCACTCCCTCCAAAGGACTTGGACAGTTCTGCCTCCTTGTGGTTCCCAATCACTCTTCCCTTTAAATCTTCCATGCTTCAAGCAAAATCATACATCCTCATTTGGCTTGGGTCTCATCCCCCAAATTCTTCTTTTAGCAGTGAACAGTAGACCAAAGTTGGCTCAGATAAGAGCAAAATCTGCCTCTAATTGAAAATGGATTAAGGTTCACTACAGCTACCATCAGTGATCAGAATTGATGGTGATGATGAGCATACTAAACAGAGGTGTTGGACAATGACAGGTTATAAAAGTCAGTGGGTCCAGTCAACTATTGATCATCCCACTGTTGGTACCACATGTCATGGACTCTCAGATCCTTGAAGGCCCTTGGAGATCATCCAATCCAATATTTGTTCTATGCCAAATCCCCAGAGTATTTTCAAACTTCTCTCTAGGCATGTCCAAGGGAGAGAACCCAGCTCATTTGGAAGCAACCCAACCCATAGTCACACAGATCCATTTGCCTGAAAATACTTCCTGTTAGTTTGAAGCCACCATGTTTTAATTTCTACCGATTCACCCTTGTTTTGCACTCTGAGACTTGAAAATAAGTTCATCTTGTCTTTCAGCTTTTCTGCAAATATTATGAGTCCTTATAATGAGTCCCTATAATATTGAAGAAAAATGTCCTCATTCAATAGGTGAATTTAAGAAGGATGGAAGCAGCAGTTAGGGGTTAGAACAAGACAAACACTTTTTCATGTGTTGGGCTTTATAATTTGTAATTATTTACTAGTAACATTTCTATTCCTCATTTTTTATGACTTCACTGATCATCAAAGAAGGAATGTGCACTCTTCTATCACGTGTCAAGTCCATGGTGACACCTCCCTTCTCATAATTTACTGTGCCCTTGTATTCTCGCAGTTGATCAGAGCGGATCTGGCCTATTTTACTCAGCCCTCTGGGATAATCTGTTTGGCAGTCTGCTGTGTGGTAATGTAGACTAAGTATGGTCTTTGTAAGCAAATTAACATGCTAAAAATCAATGTGCTGGTTTAGCCACTTCTTCGAATCTTGGTTTCCTTTACTGCAAAATCTAGTTTTCACTAACTACCTCAAAGGAACATTTTGAGAATTAGATGTACTCAAGTAAATGAAGTACTTGGCACCATGCAAAGCACACAGAAGGTGTTCAAAAACATTCTCTTCCCTAATCTTCCTCCCATTGCTGATTTTTAATTGAATTTATTGAGGTGATATAAGTTCATAAAATTATATAGGTTTTAGGTAAACAATTTTATAATATATCAACTCTATATTATATTGTGTATTCACCACCCTATGAAAAGATGCACAAAATCTCTAATTATCAGAGAAATACAAATTAAAACCACAAAGAGATATCACCTCAGACTTGTCAGAATGGCTATCATCAAAAAAATCAACAAACAACTAGTGTTGACAAGAATGTGGAGAAAAGGGAACCCTTGTGCACTGTTGGTGGGAATGCAGATTGGTGCAGCCACTGTGGAAAGTAGTATGGAGTTACCTCAAAAAATTAAAATTGGAACTGCCTTCTGGTCCAGTAATTTGACTTATGGGAATATATCTCAAGAAACCCAAAATACTAATTCAAAAGAATATATGCACCACTATGTTCATTGGAGTGCTATTGTGTACATAGAAAATCCTATAGACTCCACCAAAAAACTACTCGACCTAATAAGTGAATTGGGCAAATCAGCAGGATACAAAGTCAATATTCAGAAATTGAAGGCATTTTTGTACACTGATAATGAAATATCAGAATCAGAAATCCGGGAAAAAATCCCATTTACTATAGCAACAAGAAAAATAAAGGGCCTAGGAATAAACTTAACCAAGGAGGTAAAAAAAAAAAAAAAGTTGTGTAGAAAACTACACAACACCGAAGAAATAAATTAAGGAAGGCACAAATAAATGGAAGCATATACCATGTTCATGGATTGGAAGAATTCACATCATCAAAATTTCCATACTACCCAAAGCAATTTCTAGATTCAATGCAATCCCTATTAAAATACCAATGACATACTTCACAGATATAGAACAAACATTTCAAAAATCTGTATGGAACCATAAACGACCCCAAATAGCTGCAGCAATTTTGAGAAAGAAGAACAAAGTTCTTGGGATCACAATACCTGACATCAAACTATATTATAAGGCCACTGTAATCGAAAGAGTCTGGTGCTGGCATAAGAACAGATACATAGATCAATGGAACAGAATAGAGAGCCCAGAAATAAACCCATGTCTTTATGGTCAATTAATATTTGACAAAGGGGGCAGAAGCATAAAATGGAGTAAAAATAGCCTCTTCAACAAATGGTATTGGGACATCTGGACAGCTACATGCAAAAAAATGAAATTCAACCACCAACTTACACCACACTCAAAAATAAACTCAAGATGGATAAAATACTTAAATATAAGTCACAACACAATAAAAGTTCTGGAGGACAACATAGGCAGGAAAATCACAGATATTCCATGCAGCAATATTTTCACCAATATGTCCCCTAGAGCAAGGGTCATAAAGGAAACAAATGGGACTTCATCAAATTTAGAAGCTTCTGCATGGCTAAACAGAACATCAGCAAAATGAAAAGAGAACCAACCGTATGGGAAAATATATTTGCCAATGATACCTCAGCCAAGGTCTTGATCTCCAAAATATATAAAGAACTCACATGACTTCATACCAGGAAGACAAACAATCCAATTAAGAAATGGGCAAAGGGCCTGACCAGACACTTCTCCATGGAGGATGTACACAGGGCCCAGAGACACATGAAAGGATGCTCAGCATCACTAGCCATCTGAGAGACGCAAATTAAAACCACAATGAGATACCACTTCACACCAGACAGAATGGCCATCATAAACAAATCAACAAACAACAAGTGCTGGTGAGGATGTGGAGAAAAGGGAACCCTAGTGCACTGTTGGTGGGAATGCAGACCGGTGTAGCCACTGTGGAAAACAGTTTGGAATTTCCTCAAAAAACTAAAAAATGGAGCTGCATGTTAACCCAGCAATTCCACTGCTGGCATTATACCCTAAAAATCCTGAAACACCAATTCAAAACAACCTACGCACTCCAATGTTCATAGCAGCACAATTTACAATAGCCAAGAGCTGGAAGCAACCTAAGTGCCCAAGAGTAAATGAGTGGATCAAAAAATTGTGGTACATTTACCCAATGGAATACTATGCAGCAGAAAGAAAGAAAGGGCTACTACCCTTTGCGACAGAATGGATGGAACTGCAGAACATGAATGTAACTACAGAACATTATGCTAAGTGAAATAAGCCAGGCGGTAAAAGACAGATACCATATGATCTCACCTATAAGCGGAAACTAATCAACGAAATTAACAAGCAAGCAAAATATAACCAGCAACATTGAAATAAAAAACAAACTGACAATAACCAGAGAGGAGGATGGAGGAAGATAACAGGGGAAAAGGAGCGGAAGGGTCATCAAGAAACATGCATAAAGGACCCATGGACAAAGCCAAATGGGGGAAGGATTGAGGGTGGGAGGTGGGGATGGATGGGTCTGGGGAAAGTGGTGACAGAACAATGTTGACAAAAACAAAGAGACAGGGGGAGGCTAAGAATAGTATAGGAAATTGAGAAGCCAAAAACTGATATGTACAACCCATAGGCATGAACTAAGAGGTGTGGGGATGATGGGATGGGGTGCAGGGTGGAGAGAATAAAGGGAGGTGGAAATGTGCCAACTGTAATAGCATAATCAGTAAAATATACCCCCCCAAAAAATGATTTGGAAGCAGTCCAAGTGTCCATCAGTAGATGAGTGGATCAAAAAGCTCTGGTAAATTTGCACAATGGAATCCTACTTGGCCATAAAAAAGAAGGAAATCTTACACTTTGCAAAGCATGGATGAACCTGGAGATCATTATGCTAAGTGAAATAAGTCATTCTGAGAACAACAACTGCCATATGATTTCACTTATTTGTAGGATCTAATGAACAAACTGAACTAACAAAATAGAAACAGACTCTTTGCTGCTTTTGAAATCATGAATATCTAGTCATAAAAAGGAACTGCAAAATGGTACCACAGAAAGACCCATGAAATAATCTTCCATTGTAAGCCCAGATTGTTAATTTTAACACTCTGAAGCCTTAAACTAATGATGATCCTTAAGAAAGTCACTTGACTTCTCTAAACCTTAGCTATTAAATATATTGAATTAGATGCTTCCTAGTCTTAGTTATACCTTCAAAAAACCTATACCCAAGATACCATCTTTCTGAATCTCTACCAAGAATGCTGCTCAAAAGACACTAGAATTTCCCACACGTCTTTTATCTCCAAGGTCAACTTCATAAGAGACATTTATTTTTTGCCCAGATTATCTGTTTAGCTAAGTACCTATGTATACTCCTAGCAGTTTTTGAAGCATCTTATAATATATTTTACATCTTAAGCATATCTATCATATGGAACCTTCTGTAATCTCAGTGTGCCATAGAAATTCAGCAACCTTTAATACTTATCAATCCAATTCATCTATGGGAGGAGAGGTTTTCAAAGGCATGCAGAGCTGATAACAACTCTCAAGGGCTGAGCAGAATGGGGCTTGACTATAAGAGCAGCTTAAGGTCATGCTCAGGTATGTGACGTTGCTGACAAAGTAACCCAGCCAAATGTCTCTCTGGATGGAGCTGGCCCTGACCCTTGGCATGCAGTTGGTAACATGGTAGTTGAGGATGCGTGATATGGCACTGTTGGATTGATAAACAACAAGTTCTTGGAGTAATGTAAGGTTCATTGCATCCCTCAGTGAAAGAACTTCAGACAAAGTCAACAGCCTTGATGCTAAGTCCCACAAATTGGCATGAATGCCAGCTCAGCCCATTACCCATTTATTTGAAATTGGCAAACATTTATTGAGGGTCCTGTGTGCTACATCTGTTATAGAGGAACAGGAAAATAAACCAGACTGCTTCAAGAGCTTACAGTCTATATTTCTTCCCTGGGCCTCCCCAAGGAAGTGCCTTTTCAAGAACATATGCCCTCATTTCCAAACTCTCCCAACTGGGTTCATCCTGATGGGGTGAATTGTGAAACTCCTTAGAGACCACAAATCCAGTTTCTTCCTCTGCATAATTTTGGACAGAGGTACAAGGTAAACCTTTGGAACTCTGCTAACATTCCACAGCTTCCTTCCTACAAAGATCTTGCCAGTGCTCGACCAGGTCTATTCAGGGCAACTTATTCATGAGGAGGACATTCATTTACCTGGCTAATCCATACATGTTCTAAGAAAGACAATAAGAATGAAACTCAACTAAATCATTTATCTGCCAGAGCTTAAAATAAATGAAGAAGTTACAGTGGTAGGGTGGAGTGGGGGTATGGGAAGTGGTGGAAGAGGAGTAGGTAGTACAAGAGATTTAAGGTCTCATCCCATCATCCTAACAAGAATAGAAGCAGAGTCAGAGAAAGAGCTGTTGCAAACTCTACAATCTCACTGATTTGAGACCAAGGTTAAGCAAGCCTGACAAAGTGGTTCATCAAATCGGATGTGAACCCCACATCTATTGGATCTCATTAATTCCCAGACTGGCTTATTGTCAATCTAAATCAGTTCCGCCCATCACATGGCACTTTTTTCTGTCCACGTTTGCTTCTGACTTCCATCTATTGGTGGCCTGACTCTGTTCCCCAAAATAATTTTACTGTTCTTGTCACAACTGACTGGTTGTCTGCTGGGATTCCTATAGTTAGTGGGCAAAACAGCAACTGGCTACTCTCATTTACCAAAAGCCTTTCTATTTTTAATTTTTTGATAATATTCCATGCTAAAGTTTCCTTTCTCTCCCTCCTAGCCTTTGTGGTATTTTTAGGCTGTGCCGTCTCTTCAGAACAAGAGTCTAGCTTGCTGGGCACTGCAAATAGCTTTTCCCCTTACCTGCCAGTCACAGTGTACTACAGGCATGTGTCATGTGGAGAGCTGGGTGTTTTACTTCAGCCCTTTACACAGGCTTCACTTCTGTGTGCTGCTAATCTGTCGAGAAATCAAAGACATACCAGCCTCAAAGGGGAGGCCCTGGCCCCACAGCTGCCTGCCAGGGTTATTATGAAGACCCATCCATCCTGTATCAGGAGCTCCCTGGGAGCAACTGGCAGCAGACAGGGGAAAGCCAGAGATCAGAGATCTGAGAAAGTAAAGGCAATTTGGGTTAGAGGAGGGTGGGAAGGGGCACTAGGGATCAGGGCTTGAAACATGAAAGCACCCTGGGAATTCTGTAGTCACGACTGTTTTGGGGGCAAGGACAGACCCAAAAATTATCTGAGATGCTTGCAGGGAAGCCAAAAGGTCTACCCGGCCCAGGGTCTCCTCTGTCAGGGGTAGCTCAGGAGCTTCTACAGGAAAGGGAGAGGGGTGGAGCAAGCTTATGAGCCCTCCTCCTTTATATCGCCCTCCCCATCACTCTTGCAGGTCCAGAGAAATTTCTTGAAGCTGCTTAGCCCTCCCTCAAAGGCTATTGGAAAAGAGTCAGTTATAGAATATATTAGGGTGATTGTTTTTGAAGTGTGGTCCCTAGGCTTACAGCAGCAGCATTGCAAGGGAACTTGTCAGAAATGCAGATTCTCAGGCCACACCCCAGACCTGCTGAGTCAAAAACTCTGAAAGTGGGTCCAGCACTCTGTTTTAACTAGATCTCTTGGGGATTCTAAAGCACATTCAAGTTTGACAACCACTCTATCACGAAAAACAAGCCAAGGATATTGACTGAGGTGTCAATGGAAGGAGAATTTCTTTGTATGTAAGAGAATTGGACACAAACATTGAGATTCATAGTCACCTCTTACATGATTTCTGAAATAAAATGAAAATAAATTCTATCAATATCTAAATAAGCAAAATGGTCGTATACCAGAGAAAAAAACAGAATGACTTTTTAAAATTAATGTTATATTGTTCATGAGACTCTACTTGATGTTTCCTTGGGAGAAGGAGGGTAGGTTGTCAGTTGAAAAACTGTCTGTAGTTGATTGGGGCCAGTGTATGTGTTTTGGTTATTAAGAGAACATTCCCAAAGCCCATACATGCCTGAAATTGCTGAGTCCCCCTCCAAAAAATATGCTTGAAAACTCACCTAAATGTGCGATAGTGATTACTGATGTTTCTAAAAGAAAAACCTGCAAGGATAACTTTTAAATTAAGAATCTTGGCTGTTCACAACATTGAAATAAAGAACAAACTGACAGTAACCAGAAGGGAGGGGAATAATGGGGGAAAAGAAGGGGAAGGGTCATCAGGGAACATGTATAAAGGATCCATGGACAAAGCCAAAGGGGGCAAGGATTGAGGGTGGGAGTTGGGGGTGGGTGGGGCAGGGGAAAGTTGTGGCAGGAAAATGGAGACAATGGTACTTGAATAACAATAAAAAAGGAAAATTTTTTGAAAAAAAAAAAGAATGTTGGCTGTTCAATACAGTAGAGTAAGGTAGATTTTCTCCTTGCTCTGGGTTCATGGTCTTCCTTCTTATTTACTGAAGAAATTGAAGTCATCAGAAGTGAAATCCCACATGAACCTACCACCAACTAACCCCATGCCCCTGCCTCTCTTTACTCCTTCCTTCACATTGCCCTTCGCAGCATGTGCCCACAAGGCTATATGTTGCTTCTCTACTCAAAAGCACCTCAAGTTGTTCCATCTCACGAATAATATAACACAAATCTATACCTAGACCCTCAAAGCCCTCATGTCCCTGCCTTGGCTTCCTCTAGGACCTCATCTCTTACCAATTTCCCTATCATTATTGGGCTACAGCTGCTCTGGCCTCCCTGATGGTCCTTAAACCTACCAAGCTGCTCCTACTCAGGGCTTCTGTACTTAGTATTTTACCAGCTTATAATGCTCTTTCCCTATACCTACATTTCTTCTGTTCTGACTTTATTCAATTCTCTGCTTAAGTGTCACCTTACCAGAGAGGTCCTCCCAAGCCCCTCTATCTAAAGTCATCCACACATTCCCCCTTTCCATCCCACCCCACCATCTGTCCTTTCACCTGCATAATTTTTTTCACAGCACTTATCGCTACTTGGCATGTTATATATTTACTTGCTTATTGTGTGCCTCCTTCATATTGAATATAAGCTCATGTTCCCCAGAATCCAGAACAGTGCCTAACATACAAGGGGCTTCCAGGAATATTTTGTTGAATAAATTAATAAGTGAACAAATGTATATTCTCTGTCCTACAGTAAGAGAAGGTGAGGGCGCAGTCCTATTTATCATGGAAACTGGATACTTACAGAGCATTTACCAGCTCCCTGAACAATTCTATATATTCTCCCCTGGCCAAGTGTAGCATTAGTTCTTATGATTTATGATGATTCTCATTCTGCAGTGCATAGAAGCATCTTTTATGGAGCTTTAGAAAAATATGAATGTCTAACTCCACCCAAGAAGTTCCAATGTTGGACATCAGCATTGGTACTGTGAGTAGCAGACCTCTGAGAGTGGAGTCGAGTGGTTAGGATCATGGACTTTGGACGTGTGCTTTCCATTTTGAATCTTGACTCTAACATTGCTCTACAGGTTACTTGAGCAGGTGACTACACCACTCTGAGCCTTAGTTTTCTAATATGCACAGTAGTGACAATTATCATACCCATTTTTCACAGTATTGTGATAATTAATGAATTAATTATATATAAATATATATTATTTATATTTATATATTATTTATAATTATATTTATATAATTATAATTAAATAAATATATATATCCACACTCTTTAGAACAATGTCCAGCATGTAATAAGCGTCAACTATTATTACTAGTATTGTATATTGTACCTACCTTGTGTGATTTCTGGTGTGTAGCCAGGTTTGAGAATTGTTGATATAGACCAGAGACTCCACTAAATGAGAGAGAATGAAAATCTCCATGAGGAGCACGGCAATTAAGAGGTTCGGGAGAAACAAGAAGGCACCCATCTGGCTGGTTTCTGAAGGGTGAATAGGATTGAGCAGATCACAGGACAGTTGCCATGCTCACCCACTCAGGAATTCTGAGCCTGGTATAGAGGAATTAGCCCCTTCTGATTATACTTTACCTGGTTATTTTTACCCAGCTAATCAGTTCAAAGGGAGATGAATTGTCTTCTCTATCCAAGCTGGTGATAAAAAGATCCATGTGTTGTTTACAGAGCTGCTAGGACCTAGAGGATATCACAGGGGTACTAACTAGATCCAGTTGTAATGGGGGTATAGTAGGTGACTATAGCCTATCCTCCAAAATACCAGGGGCTTCCTTGGTCCTTACAAAAACCTTTCTAACCTGCTCCCTGATGTCAGAAATCCCTTTAGCAAGGGGCATACTTCATTCCACAGCAAAAGATGCTCAAAATGTAAATACCTATAGAAGCACGGATGTAAATTGACAACAAAATGTTTGATTGGAAAAGCTTAGTCATTCTGTAAAGGAGATTTTGATAGAAGAAGGGTACTACCACACTCTCCACCCCACCCCACCCCACCCCACCAAACTCTCCTATTGAAATCATGATAGCTGGGAGACTTAATTCACCTGAAAAGCTGCAACATAAAAAGCATCATCTTCCAGTCAAGATGGTGCCATAGGTAAACACGATTCACCTCCTCACACAACCACATCAAAATTACAATTAAAATTGAGAGCAACCATCACTCAGAACTGTCAGATATCGAGTTGAATGGAAGTCTTACAACTATGGAATTAAAGAAACCACATCTATCTAGACTGGTAGGAGGGGTGGAGACGCAGAACAGACTGGTCCCACATCCACATGTGGTGAATAAAAATTCAGGAAGGATATCTCAGGAGCGAGGAATCCCAGCCCCACACCAGACCCCTAACCCAGAGTTCCAGTGCCACGAAGATAAGCCCCATAACTTCTGGCTGCAAAAACCAGTGGGGATTGAGCCGGTAGAAGAAACTCTGGAGTCCCAAGCAGTTCCCCTTAAAGAACCCACACATGGATTTACTCAAATTTACTTCCCCTGAGTTCTAGCACTGAGGTAGAACCTTGAAAGGCATCAGCGGAATACTGGGAGGAACTGAAGTGGCTGGCATCAAGGCAGGAGCTAGAGGACAGCTTTCTCTCAGACAGAAAGGTAGACAGAGGCCATTGTCCCTTTTCTGAGGCCTCTCTGCACAGAGCCAGAGTCTGCAGGTGGGTTCCATTTCTGAGACTATCAACATGGCTAACCCTGTTTGCCCCACCCTGGTGATCCTCTGAGACTCCATCCCACCCAATTTACAGGCCCACCCAAACTGTTAACTGTGATATTTCCATATGAATACCTGATTGTCACTCATGCTTTACAACCTCCTAAATCCTATCAAGCATGTAACAACCAGCCTCACTAAGCTCCCAGGTCCAATACCTCTTGCTAAGTCACCAGTGCCTCTTGCTAAGTGGCCCCAGTCCTGGCATTAGCAGTAGCCATCGTAGTGCCAGTGGATTTACAGCTTGGCTTCACCTGGGAATCTCCAAGCCCAGCACAAGTAGCAGCCGTCTCAGATTGCCTTATAGCTTAGGCATGGTGGCCCCAGGCAGAACACAGGTGGGGTCCGAACTTGGCCTGCACCACCTGGGTAACCCCAGGGCGTGCACACTCAGTGGACAGCTACAGACCACGCCAGAGCACCACCACCCTGCCCTGCACAGCTGATACTCCACAGAAGGCAGAGGTTGGTGGTAACTGGTCACAGCCAGTCCTTGCAGCTGACTAGCATGGGTAAACCCCTCCCATTGAAATGCCAAGAGCAATCAAGTCCCAACTACAAGAGAAGGGTGTGCTCAACTCATACAAAGGGCATACCTTGAGTACCCAGTTTAGGTGATAGGGGAGGCTGTGCCACTGGCCCGTACAGGACACCTAGTACATCAGGCAACACTAGCAAGACATGGAGTCATAGCAACTCCACCTAACAAATGGAAATAAACACAGGGAGGCTGCCAAAATGAGGAGACAAAGAAACATGGTCAAAAAGAGGAGACAAAGCAACATGGCCCAAATGAAAGAACACATCAAAACTCCAGAAAAAGAACTAAATGAAATGGCAATAAGCAATCTAGTAGATGTGGAGTTCAAAACGCTGGTTATAAGGATGCCCAAGGAACTTAGTGAGGACCTCAACAGCATAAAAAAGATCCAGAAAAAAAGGATACACTAGTTAGAATAAAGAACAATTTACGGGGAAACAACAGTGGAGTGGATAAACCTGAGGATCAAATTAATTATTTGGAACATAAGAAAGCAAAAAACAACCAATCAGAAGAAGAAAGAAGAATCCAAAAAAATGAAGGTAGTGTAAGCAGTTTCTGGGACAACTTCAAGTGTTCCAACATTTGCATCAAAGGGATGCCAGAAGGAGAAGAGAAAGAGCAAGAAATTAGAAATCTATTTGAAAAAATAGTGAAAGAAAACTTTCCTAACTTGTTGAAGGAAATAGAAATGCAACTCCAGGAAGCACAGAGAGTCCCAAGCAAGATGGATGCAAAGAGGCCCACTCCAAGACACATCATAATTAAAATGCCAAAGGATAAATATAAAGAGAAAATCTGAAAATATTAAAAGCAACAACAGAAAAGCAATTAGTTAATTTCAGGGGAGTTCCCATAAGACTGTCAGCTGATTTCTCAAAAGGAACTTTGCAGGCTAGAAGAGATTGGCAAGAAATAGTCAAAGTCATTTAAAGCAGGGCCCTACAGCCAAGATTGCTCTACCCAGCAAAGATATCATTTAGAACTGAAGGGCAGATAAAGAGTTTCCCAGACAAGAAAAAACTAAAGAAGTTCATCATCACCAAACAATTATTATGTGAAATGTTAATGGGACTTATTTAAGAAAAAGAAGAAGATCAAAACTATGAACCATAAAATGGCAATAAATGCATATCAATCAACAATTGAGTCTAAAAAAAACAAACAGCAAACAAGAGGAACAGAGGCAGGATCATGGATACTGAGGGCGTTTTGATGGTTGCCAGAAGGGAGTGGGGCATGGGGA
>PVJD01014473.1:0-28950 GCA_004026545.1 Mormoops blainvillei
ACTTACCTACAGCTGTATACATAATTTAATAGCTGTATATAATGTTGATTAGTTGTGTAGAGCTGTATATATGGTTGAAAAGATGTATATAGTTATATGTATTGTTAATAGTTATGTAGTTGTTTATAGAGTTAAATAGCTGTATACAGCTGTTATTTTATTTGAATAATTGAATATAGTTTTATATATATTTGAATAGTTGTACATAGTTGTATATAGTTGCATAAATAGTTGATAGTTGTGTACAGTATATTTAGTCAAATAGTTATATATGTTTGTATATATAGTTGAATACTTATATATAGATGTATATATAGTTGAATTGCTGCATATAGCTGTACATATAGTTGATGAAGTGCATATAATTGTATATATTGTTGAATAGTTGTATAACAGTTTTACAGAAGTGCTGAGAAAAAAATCTCTGGAGACTGACAACCTACCTTTGTATAAGCAGAGGGCAAGGAAAGACAAAAAGAAGATGTCTACTCCAGTATTGTTATTAATAGAGCTTTTTAAGGAAAGCTTACATAGGAGGCATGTCTTGGGCAGCTGCAAGATGAAATAGATGCCTGCACTACTTGGCAGACACCAAGGAATTATACAGAGGAAAGGAGAGGGGGGATGTTAGTCATGGGTGCTAGTATGTGAATGCTCTCGGTATGGGAAATTACTTTATACGCTTGACTAGATCAGAAAAACAACCTGTTACAGGAACCAGCACATAGCAAGAGGCAAGTGAAGTGTGCTTATTTACATCAGAATGAGCATCAGTTTATGTTCAGAGAGCCTTTAAGTGGGGATTACAGAAAACAACCTCCATTCTGGCCCGATTCCAGGTGCCAGGACAGACAATAGTAACATCATGGAACAGTCTCTCATTCACATACATATAGTTGAATAGTTGTATATAACTATTTATATGTTTCAATAGTTACCTATGGCTCTATTTATAGTCGTATAATTGTATATATAGTTAAACTGTACATACAATGTAATCGTTGAATGTAGAATAATTGCATATAGCTGTACACGTAGCTGCATAGTGGTATATAGTTATGTATAACGATAAGTAGTTATATACGGCAATGTGGGTAGTTGAATAGTTGTCTATAGCATTATATGTGATTGAATAGTTAAATGTGGTTGTGTAGATATAATTTAATAGTTATATATAGAAGCTGTATATGTGGTTGAATAGTTGTATAAGATGTATAAATGTATATGTAGTTAAAGAGTTGTATATAGTTGTATTTATAGTTGAATAGTTGATTATTACTGTATACATAGTAAAAGATGTGTATATAGTTGTACATATGATTGAATACTTGTACATAATTGTATATAGAGTTGAATAGTTGTATATAGCTGTATATACAGTTGAATTATTGTACATAGTTGCAAATATGGTTGGACATAGTTGTGTATATGGTTCAATAGTTATATATCCTGATAGCTGTACATGTGGTTGAATAGATTTATGTTGCTTTACAGATGGTGAAGTAGTTATGTGCAGTTGTACTTATAGCTGAAAAGCTGTTTATAGCATCTTTATACTTAGTTGAATAATTATATATAACTCTATGTAAAGATGAACTGTTTTCTATAGCTGTGTATGTAGTTGAATAGTTGTATATAGTTGTATATTGCTCAACGGTCATATGTGTGTGTTCAGATAGTAGCATAAGGTTTTAAATAGTTGAATAGTTGTTTATGGTTATAGGTATACTGAATGGTTATCTATAGCTGCAGCATATTTAGTTGAGTAATTTTATATAGCAGTATATATAGTTGAATAGTTGCATATGGCTGTATATATAGTTAAATAGTTGTATATAGCTAAATATGTTTGGTTTAATAGTTGTATATTTATGTATATTAGCTTTGAGAGTTGTATTAGTGCTGTATAGGGTTGAATAATTGTATTATCTATTGTATATTTAATTGAGTAATTGCATATAACTTGAATAGATGTATATAGTCATATAAATATGACTATATTTTATATGAGGGGGGACCAAGAAAAAGTGGAATTATCTTCTGGGGAGTGGTCCCACCCCTTGTAGTATAGGTTTCCCCCACTGAGTGCTTTAGAAACCCCTCTGTATCATTTGGTGTTGTTGTGAGAGGCTGCATTCAGTTTCAGGGAACCTTTTTGGAAGGCTTTTTCAACACATTTACCCATTTCATGATGGGCAATTTATGAGCACACCTGCTCATGCCGCACTAAGTGTTCCTCAGGTTTTGACCAAAACTGGCATGACCCCCATATCCCAACCTCCCTATTCAGTTGATCTCACCTGAGTGACATTTTTGGATGAAAAAAGCTCTTAAAGGGCTCCCTTGTATTCAAAGACTCTATGCACTCCAATCTTCATAGTAACATTATTTACAATAGTCAAGTGCTGGAAACAGCCTAAGTGCCCATCAGTAAGTGACTGGATCAAAAACTGTGGTATTTTACACAATGGAATACTGCACAGCAGAAAGAGAGAATGAACTCCTACCCTTTACAACAGCATGGATGGAGCTGGAGAACATTATGCTAAGTGAAATATGCCAGGCAATGAAAGGCAAATACCATATGATCTCACCTGAAAGTGGAACCTAATCAAAAAACACACAAGTGAGCAAAATAAAACCAGAGACATGGAAATAAAGAACAAACTGACAGTAACCAGAGGGGAAGGGGAAGGGGGATAACAGGAGTAAGGAGGGGAAGGATCATCAAGGAATGTGTGTAAAAGACTCACGGACAAAGACAATGGGGTGGGGAGGACTGAATGTGAGAGGCGGGGGTGGGTAGGGAAGGGGAGATTAATAAGGAGAAAATGGAGACAACTGTAACTGAACAACAATAAAAAAAAAAGAAACTAACATCTAAGAAAAAAAGTCCTCAAAGGGGAACATTTTGTCAATGTGGAACAAATGAAACAAAAAACAGCAAAAACACTAAAAGGCATCAAAATTGACAAGTTTGAAAACTCTTTTTAGCAGTGGAAAAAAATGTCTCTATAGGTATAGCACAAAAAATTGTGAGTACGTTGAAGGTGACTAATGTTTAAACATGCAAGAATAACTACAGAATATTTTTATAAATAAATCTCAGTTCGGGGGGTTCCCCCTTGTATATCTGTGTTTATTGATAAATAAGTTTATATAGTTGTTGATTAGTTTACATAGCTGTCTATATATGGTTGAGAGCTGTATGTGGTAGTATGTATTGATAAGTACTTCTATGCAGTGGTATATTGAGTTGAATATGTGTATATACCACTTTTCATTTAGTTGAAATATTGTATATGTTTCTATATAGTAGAATAGTTGTATGTACACATATACATGGTTGAAAAGTGTTTCTATTTATATGAATAGATGAATTGCTGTGTATACCTGTGTAGATTTAGTTCAATGCTTTTGTATAACTGTACATATTGTCTAACACTTTTATATAGATGTACATGTAGTTAAATAGTTGCATATGGCTATACACATGGTTGATAGGTGTATATAGTTCTATAAATAGTTGTATACTTGTATATCACTGCTGTATGTTTAGTTTAATAGTTGTATATAGATGTATATTAGTTGAATACTTGCATATAGTTGCACATATAGTAGTACATTTGTATATAACTGTATGGAGTTAAATAATTGTATCTAGTTGTTTATATGGTTGAATAATTATATATAATTATATAAATAATTGAATAATGCATAGGTGAATTATATATACTGAATAGTTGCATATAGCTGTATATGTAGCTGAAGACTTACATAAAGATGTATGTGTATTTAAATAGTTTTATATACTTTATTCATATAAATAGTTGTATAATCCTGTAAGAAAATTAATAGTTGTATACAGCTTTTGTATATTTACTTACATAGTTTTTTCTCCAGCTTCAAATCTATTTTTTACATTTATTTTTATTTTTTTAATCCTCACCTGAGCATATGTTTATTAACTTAAGAGAAAAAGGAAGAGAGAGAGAGAGAAAGAGAGAGAGGGAGAGAGGGAAAGATCAGTGTGAAAGAGTAACTTTGATGTGAGAGAGAAACACTGATTGGTTGCCTCCTGCACGCACCCTAACCAGGAATCCAACCCACAGTCTAGGTATGTGCCATGACTTGGAATCAAACCCGCAAACTTTCAGTGTACAGGATGGTGCTTCAGCCAACTGAGTCGCCCAGCCAAGGCTATTTTCATTTTTAAATTGCTGTTGACATAAAATAGTATATTAGTTATAGGTGTACAATATAGTCATTATGTATTTATATAACTTACAAAGTGATCACTCCAGTAAGTCTGACATCATCACAGTTACTGAAATATTATTCACTGTATTCTCTATGCTGCACTTTACATCCCAGGACACTTCTTATATCTGGCAATTTGTACATCTTAATTCATATCTCTTTTTTACCCACCCCCTCCCTCTGGCAACCAAAAATTTGTCCTCAATATCTATGAATTTGTTTCTCTTTTGTTTGTTCATTTATTTTGTTTTATTAGATTCCATGTATAAGTTAAATCATATGGTATTTGCCTTCTTTTTCTGACTCATTTCACTTAGCATAATACCATCTAGGCTCATCCATGTGGTTGCAAACAACAAGATTTTTTTCATTTTATGCCTGCGTAATATTCCAATGTATGTATGAATCACATCCTCTTTGTCTATTAATCTATTGATGGACACATAGGTTGCCTCGATATCTTGGCTACTGTAAAAAATGCTACGAAAGGGTGCATATGTCTTTTTGAGTTAGTGTTTTGGGCTTTCTAAATAAATACCCAGAGGTTGAATTGCTGGGTCATATGATAGTTCTATTTACTTTTTTGAAGAAACTTCCACTATTTTCCATCTTGGCTGCACCAATTTAGAATCCCACTAACAGTGTACAAGTGTTCCATTTTCTCCACATTCTTACCAACACTTGTTTGTTAGTTTACTGATGATAGCCATCCTGATAAGTATGAGGTGATATCTCATTGTAGACTTAACTTGCATTTCCCTGATGATTAGTGATGTTGAACATTTCTGCACCTGTCTATTGGCCATTGACGTGTCCTCTTTGCAGAAGTATCTATTTAAGTCCTCTGCCCATTTTTTAAATTGGATTGTTTGGTTTTTTGGTGATAAGGTGTGTAAGTTCCTTATATATTTTGGTTATTAACTGCCTATCAGACGTATCATTGGAGGATATCTTTTCCCACTAAGTAGGTTGTCTTTTCATTTTCCAATAACTCTTGTTTACTGGAGTCCCTTTTGTTCATCTTTCTTTTGTTTCTCTTGCTTCAGTTTTTCCAACAGCATTAATGGCAGAGGCTGTTTTTACCCCATTGTATATTCTTGCCTCCTTTGTCATAGATTAATTGACCATATAGACATGGGTTTATTTCTGGGATTTCTATTTTAATCTCAGGTAGTATGATGCTTCCAACTTTGTTCTTCTTTCTAAAGATTGATTTTAGGGTTATTTCTTCTAGTTCATTGAAAAATGCCATTGATATTTAATAAGAATTGCATTGAATCTGTAGATTGCTTTAGGCAATATGAATATTTTAATGATGTTCTTTTCATCCATGAGCACAGCATATACTTTCATTGATTTATGTCTTTGTCAGTTTCTTTCTTCAATGCGTTAGTTTTCCAGATACATGGTCTTTGACCTCCTTGGTTAAATTTACTCCTAGGTAATTTATTTTTGCTGCAATTATAAATGGGATTATTTTCTTAATTCTTCTTTTGGATAGTTTGTTATTGGTGTATAAAGCGAAGCCAGTTTCTGAACATTAATTTTGTATCTCACTACTTTACTGAATTCATATTCAGTTCTAGTACATTTTTGGTGGAATCTTTAAGGTTCTCTATATGCAGTATTATGTATCTGCAGCTAATGACAGTTTTACTTTCTTCCAATTTGGATGTCTTTTGTTTGTTTATTTACTTACTTATTTATTTTTGTCTGACTGCTGTGGCTAGGACCTTCAATACTATGAGGAATAAAAGTGGTAAAAGCGGACATCCCTTTCTGGTTCAACATGTTAAGAAAAACACTGTGCTTTTCACAATTGATTATGTTGTTAGTTGTGAGTTTGTCTTATATGGTCTTTATTCTGTTGGGTAAATTTCTTCTCTTCCCACTTTGCTGAGAGTTCTTCTTTTTTTTTATTTTAAATGGATGTTTGGTTTTAGCAAGTGCTTTTTCTGCATCTATTGATATGATCATATGATTTTTATTCTTCATTTTGTTTATGCCATTTATCAGGTTAATTGATTTGTGGGTATTGTACTAGCCATGCACTTTGAAAATAAATTCTACTTTGTCATAGAATACTTTTTTAACATACTGCTGAATTCTGTTTGGTAATACTTTGTTGGAGAACTTTTGCACCCATGTTCATAAGGAATATTGGCCTATAATTTTTTGTAGTGTCTTTTTCTAGCTTCAGAGTGATTCTGACTTCATAAAATAAATTTGGAAGTGTTCCTTCCTTTCAGATTTTTGAAATAGTTTGAGGAGGATAATATTAGTTTTCATTGACTTTTTGATAAAATTCACCTGTGTGGTCCAGGGCTTTTGTCTTGGGAATTTTTTGATTAACAATTTTACTTAGTAGTTACTGATCTGCTTTAACTTTGTATTTTTTTTCCTGATTCATCCTTAGAAGATTGTATATTTCTATGAATTTATCCATGTTTTACAGGTTGTCAAATTTTGTTGGCATGTAATTGTTCACAGTATATCCTTATAAATGCTCTGTGTTTCTGTGGTGTCAGTTGTCACTTCTACTCTTTCATTTGATTTATTTACAAATTGTGGCAAAAGTAGATTTTCAGTATTTGTACTCAAAACACAGTTTATTCTTGTATTATTACTTATTAATTATTGTATGATTTTTCATACAAACAACTATAAACCTAATTTTGCCCCACCTTGTATTCACGTCCTTAATCTTTTCTTCTTGATGAACCTGGTTTATCAATTTTATCTTTTCAAATATTTCATATTGTTTTTTAGACTCTATTTATTTTGACTCTGATATTTATGATGTCCTTCCTTCTACTCATTTTGAATTTTGTTTGCTCTTCTTTTTCTAGCTCCTATAGGTGTAAGGTTAGATTGTTTATTTAGATTTTTCTTATTTCTTGAAGTGGGCTTGTATTGCTGTAATTTTTTAGAATTATGAATACTTTGGATATTTCCCATATATTTTTTGTTATTCTGTTTTTATTTTACTTTGTCTCAAGGTATTTCTTTTTTAAAATATTTTTATTAAGTGGTATCTCGTTGTGGTTTTCATTTGCATCTCTCAAATGGTCAGTGGTGTTGATAATTTTTTCATGTGTCTCTGGGCCCCCTGTATGTCCTCAACATCACACCAGTCAGAACGGCCATCATTAATAAATGAGCAAACAAAAAGTGCTTTGAGGTTGTGGAGAAATGGGAACCCTAGTGCACTGTTGGAGAGAATGCAGACCGGTGCAGCCACTGTGGAAAACAGTATGGAATTTCCACAGAAAACTAAAAATGGAACTGCCTTTCAATCCAGTGATCTCACTGCTGGAAATATACCCTAAGAATCCTGAACCCCCAATTCAAAAGAACTTATGCACCCACAATGTTCATAGCAATGTTATTTACAATAGCCAAGTGCTGGAAACAGCCTAAGTGTCCATCAGTAAATGAGTGGATCAAAAAACTGGTACTTTTACACAACAGAATATTGTGCAGAAGAAAGAAAGAAGTAACTCCTACCCTTCACAGCAGCATGGATGGCAATGGAGAGCATTGTGCTAAGTGAAATAAGTTGGGAGGTGAAAGACAAATACAATATGATCTCACCCACAGGTGGAACCTAATCAAGAAAACAAACAAGCAAGCAAAATAAAACCAGAGGCATGGAAATAAAGAACAAACTGACACTAACCGGAGGGGAGAGAGAAGGGGAACAATGCAGGGAAGAAGGGAAAGGGGCAGACAAAGGAGCGTGAATAGAGGACTCATGGGCACGGACACGGTGGGGGGAACTGACTGTGGGAGTGAGGGGAATGGGGTAGGGATGAGCAACGGGGTACAATGGCAGGACAACTGTAACTGAACCACAATAAATAAATAAAGTGTTATATAAATATTGTTAGTACATACAATAAGTATTAATATATTAATAAAGTATAATTTTATTTATAAAATATTTTATTAAATATATTAGGGTGATATTGGGTAATAAAATTATATAGGTCTTGAGTGTACAGTTCTATGATACATTGTCTGTATGTTGCATTGCATATTTACCTCCCAAAGTCAAATCTTCTGTCACCATATATTTGACCTGCTTTACTCTTTATTACTCCCTCCCCCTTTTCCTCTGGTAACAACCATGCTATTGTCTGTGCCTATGAATTTTTGTTTGTTTTATTTGTTTGTTCATTTGTTGCTTTCAGTTTTATATCTCTCATGTGAATAAACTCATATGGTTATTGATATTTTCTGTCTAAACAAGATATTTCTTGGTTTCTTTTTTGATAATGTTGTTAATTAACTTATTGCTTAGTAGTATGTGATTTACCCTCCATGTATTTTTCAGTTTTGAGTTTTATAAGTACTTTATAAATTTTGGAGACTAACCCCTTATCAGATGTATCAGCAAATATGTTCTCCCATTCTGTGGGTTGTCTTTTTATTTTGTTGATGGTCTCCTTTGCTGTGCAAAAACTTCTAAGTTTGATGAAGTCCCACTGGTTTATTTTTTTCTTTTGTTTCCCTTGCCTGGGGAGATATATCTGGTAAAAAAATTTCTATGAGCAGTGCCCAAGATTTTGCTGCCTATGTTTTCTTCTAAAATTTTTATGGTTTCAGGTCTAACGTATTAGTCTTTCATCCATTTTGAATTTATTCTTGTGTGTAGTGTGAGAAGGTGGTCTAGTTTCATCTTTTTGCATGTATCTGTCCAATTTTCCTGACACCATTTATTGAATAAACTAACTTTAGCCCATTGTATGTGCTTGCTTCCTCTGTTGAATATTAATTGACTACAAATGTGTGGATTTATTTCTGGGCTCTCTGTTATGCTCATTGATCTATGTGTCTGTTTTTATGGTCAGGCTATTTTAATTACTATGGCCTTATAGTATAGTTTGATATTAGGTAGCATGATTCCTGTAAGTTTGTTCTTCTTTCTTAGGATTACTATTGGTATGCAGGGCCTTTTGTGGTTCCATATAAATTTTTGAAATATTTGTTCTAGTTCTGTGAAATACTTTCTTGGAGTCTTGATAGGAACTGCACTATATCTAAAGATTGTTTGGGGTAGTATGGACATTTTAATAATGTTAATTCATCCTACCCATGAACATAGTATGTGTTTCCATTGTTCATATCTTCTTCAATTTCTTTCTTCAGTGTCTTATAATTTCCTGACTGCAGGTCTTTTACAGCCCTAGTTAGGTTTATTCCTAGGTATTTTATTCTTTTTGAAGCACTTGTGAATGAGATTGTTTTCTTAATTTCCTTTTCTGTTAGTTCATTATTTGGCATATAAAAATGCAACTGATTTCTGGATATTAATTTTGTACCCTGCTACTTTACTGAATTTATTTATCAGTTGTAGTAATTTCTTGGAAGAATTTTTGGGTTTCTCTATGTACAGTATCTTGTAATCTGCAAATAAAGACAACTTTACTTCTTCTTTTCCAATTTGTATGCCTTTTATTTCATTTTCTTGTCTGATTGCTGTGTCTAGGACTTCCAAGAATATGTTGAATAACAGAGGTGAAAGCAGACAGCCCTGTCTAGTTCCCAATCTTAAGGGGAATGCTTGTAGTTTTTGCCCATTGAGTATGAGGCAAGCAGTGGGTTTGTCATATATGGTCTTTATTATGTTCCTTCTATTCCCACTTTGCTCAGAGGTTTTATCATAAATGCATGCTGAATTTTATCAAAAGCTTTTCTGCATGCATTGGTGGGGGTCTGCATTGACCTACTGCTAAACTTAACCTTAGCCTTAACTCTAAAACTAATCCCAACCCTAGTTTAGCACAGACCTAGCCCTATTTCTAACCCTAACACTGTCACAAGCACAACCATAACCTAGCCCTACCCCAATCCTAACCCTAACCCTAACACACTAGCAATAGTCCAAACTCTAACCTTGGCACCATACATAACACTAAACCTTACCCTAGTCTTAGCCATAAACCTAAAATTAATGATAACACTAACACAACCTCACAAACTAAAAATTAATCCTAATAAAACCCCAACCATAACCCTAGACTAACACTAAACCTAACATTAACCCTAGCCCTAACCTTAATACCAACCTAGCTATAGCCCCACCCTAAGCTTAAGCCTAACCAAAACATTACCTTAAAACTAGCTCTCCTCCTAATTCTAACCCTAGCACTACCTAACTCAAAACCTAGGCTTGACCATAACACTAAAGCTAACCTGTACCCTAGTCCTGAGCCTAAACCCAATCTTATTCCTAACAATAACTATAAACTTAAACCTAGCCCTAGCCCCAGCCCTAGTCCTACACATAACCCTAACCCTAACACTATCCCTTTTCTTACCCTAATTTAACACTACCCTTAAACCTAAACCTAACCCTGTATCTAAACCCAAACGTAACACTAGTTCTAAGCCTAAACATAACTATAACCCCGATGCTAGCCCACATCCCATACCTAAACCTAACTTAGTCCTAACCTAGGCCTAGCCAAAGTCATATGAGTTGCTCCAAACCTAACCCTAACCCTAAACTAGACCTAACTCTGGCTCTATGTCTAACCCTAACCATAAGCCTAGCACTAGCCTTAGACCTAGCTTTATCCCCAACACTAAACATGACCCTAGCCATAGGCCTAGTGCTAGCCCTAAGCCTAATAGTTACCCTAACACTAACCCTAACCCAGTCCTAACAACAGCCCTAGCTTAAGCTTTAACCCTAATACTAACCCAACCATAACCATAACCTAGGCCCAGACCTAATCCTAAACGTAACCCTAACCCTACCTCTGACTCTAACCCTAACCTTACCATCACTCTAACACTAGGCTTAAAGCTAGATCTAACACCAACACTTAACTAGCCTTGCCTTAATCTTAACACTAAGACTAGCCCTAATGCTAGCCGTAGAACTAATCCCAGACTTAACCCTAAACCTAATTCTATTTGTAAACCTCACTCTAGCTTTAGCTGTAAATCTAAACATAATTCTAACTCTAACCCTAGTCCTAACCCCAAACCTACCTTTATCTCTAGCCTTCACTCTCACCCTAAACCAAACCCTAGCCCTAGACTTAACCCTATACTTATCCCTAAACCTTGCCCTGGCTGTAACATGAAACCTAATCCTAATACTACTCTTAACACTAACCATAAATGCAACTCTAGCCCTGGCCCTAACACGGACCCTAACCCTAATGCTATTTCTATCCCTATCCCTAGTTCTAATCCTAAATCTAAAACTATACTAATCCAAAACTTAAACATAAATCTAGTGCTAGCCCTAAGAATAAACCTAATTCTAAACTTAACCCAAACATTAAAACTAAACGTAGCCCTAACAATAACCCTAGGCTTAAACCTAAAACAAACCCTAACCCAACTTTAACCTAACCTTAAAACTAACAGTGGTCCTAGTCATGAACTTAACTAACCCTAACACTGAACATAAACTTAATCCTAGCCCTAGCCACAGCTCTAGCCCTACTCATAACCATAACTTTCAGTCAAAACCTAACACTAAAACTAACCCAAGGACCCACTCTCTCTAGGAGTGAGGGACCTTAACCCCATGCAGACATCCCCAACCCACACTAACAAAGACAGGAAGAGGAGATAGTGCAGCATCTGGCAGTGGGAACCAGGAGGGACCCACCGTGTCTGTGAGACTGAGAGCGCACCCCTTCAGCATAGAGTACTCACATTGTTGAAGCACCAGCTTCATAATATGGGCCCGGGCTGCTGGAAAGACCTTGCTGCTACATTTGGTTCCTGTCGAGGGGCCAGCAGGCTAGAGCCAGCAATGATGTTAAGGGACCTTCTATTTCCTTGGGAGGGTTTGGGAGGAGACCCAGCACTGACTTAGCTGAGTGCTCGAATGCTACATAGAGACCAGTATGCTACATAGAGACCAGTAAGAGGGGTTCAGATGTTTACAGGAAAAGCCCCCACATACAGCTCTGTGGCAGCTGATAGGCCAGATAGGTATTGTGTCTTCAGAGGTCCCTCTTTCTAGGAGCAAGGGGGTACATGCAGTGATCCCCAGCCCACAGTGACAGAGAAGGAAAGAAGAGGCTGTGCCATGTCTGGTGCTGGGAATCAGAGGGGATCTACAGCACCTGGGAGACTCAAATTTGAACCCTCAGCACAGAGCAACTTCTCAGTGTATAGCACTCACATTGTTGTAGCACCACCCTGGAGAGCTCATGATATGGGCTTAGGCTGCTAGAAAGGCCACACTGCCACAGTCAGATCCTGCAGAGGTGCCTGCAGGCTACAACCAGAGTGATTTTAAAAGATCTTCTGTTTTCTGGGGAGGCTTTCAGCAACGATCCAAACAGTGATGTAACTGAGTAGCTTGGGGAAATGACCAGTTTTCCCTATCTTAGGGGCACAGGCAGTGCTCTGCCCCACACATTTAGGCTGCTTCTGCTGCTGAGTTTAAGGTGCAGAGGAGCTACACAGAGTGTAAAAATGTTTGGCCCATCCTGCAGTTTTCAGTCATGCCATGCCAAGATGCAACTTTGTGTCCTCTCCTTGTTAGACCAGCCACATGAAAATGTCAGTGTGCGTTCCCACCCAACTTGTATTGGCAATGAACCAGGTGCCATAGGACGCTGAGAGTTTTGGAATATGTCCCTTGGGGAGGCAACAGTCTTAGCTTGGATAAAGTGCAGGGAGGCAAACCCAGTCTCAGCCCACACTATCCTGGGAAGGAGAAGAAGTGCTTGTCCCCACCTGCTACTGGTTTCTGGGAACCACGCTCAATGAGAAATAGTTCTGATCAGCCATGCCAAATCCAGGATTCCCCTACTGGGTGTATTTCTCTGGGGGAAAGGAAGAGCAGCACAGAAGAAGGACTTTCAACATGTGAGACCCTCAGAGGCTATTGCGTGGGAACAGGATAGAGAGCTTAGCCTCCTTCTGAGGTCTGGGAATGAGACAGAGAGCTTAGCCTCCTCCTATGGCTGGGCCAGCATCAGCCCCAACAAGAAACTCTTTTTATCTATCCCCTGGAGTGCAGGGGTGCTGAGCTTGCTCCTGCAAAGGGGGTGGCTGACTACCCATACTAAATTGGCAGGAAACACACCTGAAAAACTGAAGCTGGAGTCTCTGGCAGAAAATGAAGGGTTAGGCTTCAAAACAGGGGCTTCTTTCCCCTCACTGAGTGCCGTGAAAACTGCATGACCCACAATAGGAGACCTACTAGACCCACTCGGCTGATCTGGGCTCATCCTACAGCCTCTCATCAAAAGTCTTGGGAGGAAGACCAGGCAACCTCAGGGATAAGCAGATTAGCTGAAAGGAGGAGGTAGGCCTCGGGGAGCTTTGGTCCTTATAAAGAGATGTCAGCAGCTCTATACAGGAAGAAACTGACTCCTTTCAGATATTGTTTCCTCACATGCACACGCAGCTCCAGGAAGTACAGAGACAAATAGTGTGGTAGCTACACACAGGTAGCCCAAGGCCAGTTTCACACATTTGACAGTGATCTGTTTCTGAACCCAACCCAAGTAGGCCCAGGGCCAACAAAACCAGTGGTAAACTTCAGACCACACTGGAGCTCAACCTAACAAGCCACATAATCAGCACACACAAAGGAGCACCAGACCCTGCTGGGGCAAACGATCCCCAAAGGCAACCCCTGCACAGAATCTCACACTATGATCGAGGTTTACTTTTACAGCCTCCCAGACTGAAGGGTTAACTCTACCCATGAAAGGCTCAAAAGCATCCAAGATTCAATGACAAAAAGGGGGCCACATAACCACAAGAAACACTCCTCGATCATGGAACTCAAATGTTCTGGAAGATTGTGCCGCTGAGCCCAACAAGACACCTTCATCATAAAACCATCAATTGCAAATTTGGTCAACATAGACTATCTACTTAGAACACAGAGAACAAATGGGAAAATGTCCCAAACAAAAGAACAAGAGAAATCCCCAGAAAAAAGAATTAAAAGAAACAAATGAAATGGAAGCAACCCAAATATAGATGCAGAGTTTAAAATAATGGTTATAAAGATGCTCAAGGGCCTTAAGGAAAGAATGGATGATCTCAGTGAGAACTTAAACTAAGAAATAGTAAAAATTAAAAAAAATATATATATATAGAAGCCACAAACAAGAGCCAGTCAGAAATAAAGATTACAATATCTGATGAAAAATTCACTAGAAGGAATCAAGTGGCAGGTTAGAAGAAGAAGAGGATCAAATCACCATGTTAGAGGACAAGATAACACTATTCAGCCAAAGGTGGGGGGGGGGGACTTAAGAAAAACAAAGAATGACTAAAGTACCTCTGGGACAACATCAAGTATGAAAACATCTGCATCATAGAGTTCCAAAAGAAAAGAGTGAACAAGGTATAGACAACCCTTTTAAAGAAATATAGAAACTTTCCATCACCTGGTAGAATAAAAGTCACACAAGATCAAGAAGCACAGTGAGACCCAAACAAAATGAACCCAAAGTGACCTACACAAAGACACATCATAATTAAAATGGCTAAGGGCCAAGACAAAAAGAAAATCTTAAAGTCAGCAAGAGAAAGCAGTTAGTTACCTAGAAGGGAGTCCCTATAAGGCTGTCAGCTGATTTCTCAACAGAAACACTTCAGGCCAGAAAGAATCGGCATGAAGTATTCAAAGTGATGAAAAATAAGAAAATGCAACCGGTAATATTCTACTCAGCAAGGCTATCATTTAAAATTGGAGACCAAATGAAAAGACTCCTGGGGGGGAAAAAGGTAAAAGAACTTATTACCACCAAACCAACATTGCACGGAATGTTAAAGGACCTGCTTAAAGAAGAAAAAAATAGAGAGAGGAACATGGGTACAATTAAAATGGCAATAAATAAGTACCTATATATAATAACCTTAAATGTAAATAGAATAAATGCTCCAATCAAAAGATAAAGAGAAGCCAAATAGATAAGAAAACATCATATATATATATATATATATATATATATATATATATATATATATACACACTCTACAAAAAACCCACCCCAAAATAAAGTATAGGGCTGAAAGAAAATATTCCATGTGAATAATAGCAAAATAAAGCTGGGGTAGCAATCTTTATATTTGACAAAATAGATCTCAAACCAAAAGCCATAAAAAGGCAAAGAGGTCACTTTAATACTAAAGGGATAAATAAAACAAGAGGATACAACCCTTGCAAAGATATATGCACCCAGTATAGGAACATGTATACAAAGAAAATCTTGGGGATCTTTATGGAATATATAAACAGTAATACTGTCATAGTAAGGGGCTTTAACACTCCAACAGCATCAATGGATAGATCTCTCAGGCAAAAAACAAAACAAAACAAACAAACAAAAAACCCCAACAAATAGTGACATTAAATGACATACTAAACCTAATGAATTTAACTCATATTTACAGAATATTTCACCCCAAAACAGCAAAATATACATTCTTCTCAAGTGCATAGAGATCATTTTCAAAGAAAAACACAGAATAAAACTTAGCAAGTTCAAGAAAATTAAATTGTATCTAGTATCTTCTTGAATCACAATGGCATAAAATTAGAATCATCCTCAATAAAAGACTCAAAAACATTGAAACACATGGAAGCTAAAAAACATGTTGTTAAATAATGAATGAGTTATTAATGAGATTGAAGAAGAAATTTTTTAAAAACTACATGAAAATGAAAGAAAATGAACACGTACCAAACCAAAATCAATTGGACACATCCAAAGCAGTCCTGAGAGGAAAGTTCATAGCACTGTAGGCCTTAGAAAGCAAGACAAATCTCAAATGAACAATCTAACCCTATGCCTAAAATAACTAGAAAAACAATAATAATAAACAAAGCCCAGAGTAAGCAGAAAGAAGGAAATAATCAAGATCAAGTGGAAATCAATGTCATAGAGACAAAAAAAAAATTATATATATGTACATATATATATATATAATAGATGAAACCAGAAGCTGTTTCTTTGAAAACATAAAGAAGATTGACCATCCTTTAACCAAACTCATAAGAAAACAAAAGAGAGGATCCAAACAAATAAAATCATATATAAAAGAGGGAAAGTAACAACTGATATCACAGAAATACAATATATTGTAAGAAAATAATATTAAAAAACTATATGATAAGTAATTGGACCACCTGAGCAAAATGGAGGAATTTCTAGAAACATACCATGTTCCAAAATTGAATCAGAAAGAATAAAAAACCTGACTATATCAATAAAACTAATAAAATTGAAACTAATCAAAAAACTCTCAGCAAACAAGTTCTGGAAAAGATAGCTTCACAAGCAAAATTTGCTAGTCATTCAAAAAAGAACTAATATCTATCCTCAAACTATTGCAAAATATTCAAGAGGAGGAAAGACTTTAAAGCTTTTTTATGAGAACTGTGTTATTGTAATTTCAAACTAGATAAAGGTTCAATAAAGTCAATGTGAAGCATAACAACATCCATTTAATGTGGATACTAGAAGAAGAAGAGCGTGATCAATGATTGAGAACCTATTTGAAGAAATAATGACTGAAAACTTCCCTAACCTCGTAAAGAAAAAAGACATACATGTCCAGGAAGTGGAAAGAGCCCCAATCAAGGTGGACCCAAAGAAGCCCACACCAAGACACATCATAATCAAAATGGCAAAGCTTCAGAACAAGGAGAGAATCTTAAATATGCAACAATAAGCAATTAATTACCTACAAGGGAACTCCAATTGGCCTGTCATCTGATTTCTCAACAGAAATATTTCAACCTAGAAGGGATTGACATGACATATTTAAAGTGATGAAAAGCAAGGACTTCCCAACAAGGTTACTTTACTGAGGAAGACTGCTATTTAAAATTGAAGGAGAAATAAAGAGCTTCCAAGACAAGAAAAAGCTAAAGGAGTTTGTTACCACCAAACCAACGTTGCAACAAATGTTAAAAGACATAAGAAGAGGAAGGGGAAGGAGAAGAAAATAGTTAAAAAATAAAATGGCAATAAATAGGTATCTATTAATAATCACTTTAAATGTATATACCGTAAATCCTGCCATCCAAAGACATAGAATAGCTGAATGGATAAGAAAACAAGATATATGTATATATATCAAGATATATAAAACAAGATATATAAAAAATGGAAAAAGATATTTCATATCAAATAGAAAAGAAAGAAGGCTGCAGCAGTAATACTTACATTTGAAACAATAGACTTTAAAACCAAGGCTATAGTAAAAGACAAAGAATGATAAATCCAACAATAAGATACAACTCTGGTAAACATTTATGCACCCAACAGAGGAGCACCTAAATATGCAAAGCAAATGTTGATGGAAATAAGGGAAGAGATTGATAGAAATATAGTCATAGTAGGGTATTTTAACACACCATTGACTTCAAAGGATAGATCTTCCAGGCGGAAAATAAACAAGGAGGCAGCAGCCTTAAAAGACGCATTAGATCAAATAGATTTAATTAGTATCTTCAGAGCATTTTATCCTAAAGCAGCAGAATACATATTTCTTTCAGGTGCACACAAAATGTTTTCTCAAATAGAATACATGTCAGGACACAAAACAAGTCCAAATTTAAGAAGATTGAAATCACATCAAGCTTCTTCTTAGATCATAATGTTATGAAACTAGAAATCAATCTCAAGAAGAAAACTGAAAAATACACGAAGGCATTGAAGTAAAATAACATGTTATTAAATAATTAATGGGTCAACAGTGAGATCAAGGGGAAAAAAATCAAAAGATACCTTGAAACAAATTAAAAAGAGAACACAACAACCCAATATCTGCAGGACACAATGAAAGCAATCCTAAGTGTGAAATTCATAGCATTACAAGTCTATCTAAGAAACAAGCAAAAACTCAAATAAACAATCTATATTTACACTTAAATGAATTTGAAAAAGAACAACAAAGAAACCGTAAGAATAGAAAGAAGCAAACGATAATGACCTAAGCAGATAAACAAAATAGAGTATAAAAAATGATACAAAACAGCAATGACCCAAGCTCTGGTTCTTTGAAAAGATAATCAAAATGGATACATATTTGGCCAGACTCATCAAGAAAAAAAGATAGAATCCAAATAAATAAAATCAGTAATGAAATAGAAGAAATAACAAGTAAAACTAAAGAAATACAAATGATTTAAGAAAACATTGTGGACAACTATATGCTCACAAATTGGGCAATGTGGACAAATGGATAAATTCCTAGAAACATACAATCTTCCAAAACTGAATCATGAGGAATCAGAGAAGCTGAGTAGATATATTATATCTAATAAAATTAAAAGCAGTAATCAAAAAATTTCCAAGAAATAAAAGCTCTGGACTGAATGACTTCATAGATACATTTTACCAAACTATCTGAAAGGAATTAACACCTCTCCTTCTCAAACCATACCAAAAATTTAAGCTCATTTTATGAGGCCAGCATTACCCTAGTTCTAAAAACAGAAAATGACGTTACAAAAAAAGAAAAATGTAGGCCAATATCGCTGATAAGTAAAGATGCTAAGATCCTCTACAAAAATGAGCAAATTGAGTACAACAACACATCAGAAATGTGTACATCGTGATCAAGTAGGATTTATTCAAGGATTGTGTTGTTGGTAAAAATTCTCAAATTATGTGATACACCACATGAACAAAATAAAAGATAAATATCATGTGATCATATCAGTAGATGCAGAAAAAACATTTACTAAAACCCAGCACCAATTTAGTATAAAACTTTCACCAAAGTGGGAATAAATGGAACACATTTAAACATAATAAAGACCATATTTGACAAATCCTCAGATAACATATTCAACAGGAAAACTACAAATGTTTCAGACCCTAGAAGCTATAACTATCTTCCTTCAAAAGAAATATTCATTTCCACACTCACCAGAGCTAACAACTTTAACACTGAAAATCTAAAAAGCATTAGGCCAAAATTTAACAATTATGACTGCAAAACTGTTTGTTTCTGCCAGGACATTCACCCCAGTGTTAACTTCAAGCTGAAGTAAACGCGCGTCTGTACTTTCTCTTCTGTAGATGTAAATAGAAATAACAGCAACCAAAGTGTAAAACAGTAGTTAATTTTAGATGTTATATGAAACCTATGGTTAAGCCTGACATGGCCAAGACCTTTGTCTATGGACCTTCTCATGTGTTGAACTGATCAGGACTTCTCTTAACCCCCATTCTCAATGCAATGCTCTCATTCTGGAGAAACCTGAAAGAAAAGTCTCTAGACAGGCTAGGACCTTGCTTTATGATCTTTTACTTGAGACACTGTCAAATGTCTTGCAAAATTACACGTTTTATCATCACTACATGCAGAATTATTGATCACATAATGAGGAGAATTTGTATTTAGCAACTTCTGCTGCTAAGCATCCCCAAATCTGTTATTGTATGAATTCGGCTTCAGTATGTTCAAACACTGCACTATAGTTTTCAGAGAATGAAAAGCAGTCTGAGAATTATTAGCAGACTCTTCAAGATGCAGTTTGCTGGAATCTTCAGCTACATACACATTCCCAGAGATTTAATTCCATTGATTCGCATTTCTTTGCTAAAATATGTTTCTTTGTTGAAACAATACATTGATCAATACAGTGGAGGAAATGCAACCTTCCCAAAGATTTCATTCTCTATCACACTGTCAGTGGCAGAGTTGTAGCACCCATTGATTCTCATCAGCTGGGTAGAGGACTTTAATTAACTTACATTTCATCCTGGAGGAACAGGGGTTCTTCATTTTTTTTAAGATTTGGTTTATTTATTTGTAGAGAGAGGGGGAGAGAAACATCAATGTGTGGTTGCTTCTTGCAAGTCCCCAGCTGGGAACGTGGCCCACAACCCAGGCATGTACCCTGAATGGGAATCGAACTGGGACCGTTGCTTCACAGGCCAGAACTCAATACACTAAACCACACCAGCCAGGGTAGGAAGGGAGAGGGACTCCTGAGGGCCCAAAGGCCACCTTTGTAGGCCGGAGACTGGTACAGTTGTTAATGGGCATTACCACACAATAATTAAGTGACCTGAAGCTATAACCATCTCCCTTCAAAAGAAACTTTAATTTCCTGGCTTCTCACTGGAACTAACAACTTGAACACTGAATCTACAAAACATTAGGCTAAACTTTAACAATTAATGTTGCACAGCTGTCTCTTTCCTCCAGGATATTCAAGCCAATGTTAACTTCCTTTCAAAATAAACTGAACGCCCATCTATATTTGCCCTTCTGAAGATATAGGTAGAAATAACAGCACACGAAGTGTTAATCAGTAGTTCATTTTAACTCTGCTATGTAGCCTACAGTTAAACCTGACGAGCCCAACACGGTGGTCTGTCTACTGAGATTCTCAGCTGTAGAACTAATCAGAACTTTCATCTCACTCTCCACTCTCAATCCAATGATCTCACAGTGGACGATCCTACTCTAGAAGGTTTTATACTAATGCTTCCCAGGTTGTATGGTGTTTTACCCAAGACACTGTCAGGTGTCTTTCAAAAGAACATGTTTTATCATCAGTACAGGCAAAATTATCCATCACTTTGTAGGGAGAATTTGTATTTAGGAACTTTACTCTCTGCTGGTAACCATCCCCAAACCTCACTTGGCATGAGTTCAACTTAGCGTGTTCAAACACTGTACTATAGCTTTCAGGGACTGAAATGCAGGCTGAGAATGATAACCAGACTCTCTGAGATGTATTTTACCCATAAGCTTCAGTGGCATCCCTGATTCAAGAGATGGAATTCAGTTAATTCACATTTCTTGGCTTCCATGCCTTTCTCAGTGTGAAACCATACATTGCTGAATATGGTGGAGGAAACATGTCTTCCACGGGAATATCGTTCTATACTGTGCAACTATTAGTTGCAAAGTTGTAGCATGCATTAATTCTCAAATGTTATGTAGAGGACTTTAAGTAGCTTATATGTTATCCTTGAGAAACAGAGGTTAACTGGTTTTATCACACAATGGTGAAGAAACTTGAAGCTAGAACTATCTTCCTTCAAAAGAAATGTCAATTTCTAAACTTCTCACTAGAACTAACATCGGGAACACCGAAATCTACAAAACGTTAGGCCACACTTTAACAGTCATGACTGTACCACTGTCAGTTCCTGCCTGGACTTTCACCACAATGTCCACTTCAATTCAAGCTGCAGTGAACTTCACACATAATCTCCCTTCTGAAAGGGTAAGTAGAAAGAAAAGCGACAAAAGTGGAAAGCAGTAGTTAATCTTAGATGCCCTGTGGCATTTACAGTTAAGTCTGACACTGCCAAGACCTCTGTCTGTCTGTTGATGTTGTCATGTGTAGAACTATCCAGGACTTCACTTACCTTCCATTCTCAATCCAATGCCATCATAATACTGGACAAACCTGAAATTAAAGTCTTTAAATGGACTTGGTCCTTCCTCTATGGTATTTACTTGAGACACTGTCAAATGTCTTTCAAAAGAATATGTTTTGTCATCACTACACAGAGGAGTATACTGATCACATAATGAGAAGAATTTGTATTTAGGAACTGTAGGCCCTGCTTGTAAGCATCCCCACATCTCACTTGGTATAAATTCAACTTAAGCAAGCTCAAGCACTGCACTACAGCTTTCAGAATAGGAAAAGCAGGCTTGGAATTGTTACCATACTGTTCAGGATGTATTTTATTCATGTGTTTCAGCAACGTTACCATTTTGAGAGATTCAATTCAGTTTTTGCACTTCTTCACTACAATGCATTTCTCCGACTGAAACGATACCTTGTAGAATACAGTGGAGAAAATGTGTCTTCTCCAAAGACTTCACTCCTTATAATGTCACTTTCAGTGGCAGAGTAGTAGCACACCTTGATTTCCATCAGCTGTGTGGAGGACTTTAAGTAACTGTCTTTTGTCCTCGAGAAACAGTGGTTAATTGGCTTTACCACACAATTGTTAAGAGACTTGAAGCTATAACCATCCTCCTTCCAAAGAAACATTAATTTCTACACTTCTCATTCGAACTAACAACTTGAACTCTGAAATCTATAAAACATTAGGCCAAACTGTAACAATTATAACCTCACAACTGTCTGTTTCTACCAGGATATTCAACCCAATGTTCACTTCCATTCCCACTGAACTGAACGCTCATCTGAAGATATAAGTAGAAATAACAGTGACCAAAATATGAAGAAGTAATTAATTTTAGATGTTCTGTATTGTTTTACTCAAGACAAGGTCAAATGTCTTTCAAAGGAACATGTTTTATAACCAGTATATCCAAAACTTTTTGTCGCTTTATAAGGAAAGTTTGTATTTAGGAATTGTGGTCTCTTCTGCTAAGCGTCCCCCAGCTTCACTTGGTATGAGTTTAACAGCCTGTTCCAATACTGTACTGTAGCTCTAAGGGACTGAAATGCAGGCTGAGAATGATTATCAGACTCTTTGTGATGTATTTTATATATAGGATTCAGTGACATACACATTTTAAGAGACTTCAATAAATTTATTCACATTTCTTGGCTACACTGTGTTTCTCAGTGTGAAAAAATACATTGCTGAAAACAGTGGGGAAAATGTGTCTTTCACAGAGATATCATTGTATATAGTGTAACTATTAGTTTCAGGGTTGCAGCACACATCAATTCTCAAGGGCTGTATAGAGGATTTTAAGTAACTTACTGTTTGTCTTAGAGAAACAGTGGTTAATTGACTTTACCACACAATAGTTAAGAGACTTGAAGCTATAACTATCTTCCTTCAAAAGAAACATTAATATTTCCACTTCTTACTGGAAAGAACTACTTTAATAGTGAAATCTACAAAAATATAGGTCAAACTTTAACAATTATCAGTGCAGAATTGCATGTTTCTACCAGAATATTCACCCCAATGTTAATTTCAATTTAGGCTGACATGAACACTCATCTATATTTTCCCTTGTGTAGTTGTACATAGAAATAACAGCATCCAAAGTGTAAAGTAGTAGTTAATATTACATGTCATATGAACCTTAGTGTTGAATCTGATACTGCGAACACCTTTGTCTGTCCATGAACATTCTCATCTGTAGAACTCACCAGAACATTCACTTACATTCCATTTTCAAACTGATGCTCTCCCAGGAGGCAAATCTAAAAGAAAAGGCTCTAGACAAAGGCGTTTTATTTTATCATATTTTACTTGAGACACTGTTAAATGTCTTTCAAATAATAAGTTTTAACTGTAGTACATGCAGAATTATTCATCACATAATGAGGAGAACTTGTATTTTGGAACTGTAGGCCCTGCTGGTAAAAGTTCCCTAATCTCAGAGAGGCCTTTGGTGTCTCAGCTTGACGCCAGGTGGCCCTTCTGCCCTGTTTTCCAGCCACCAACCCTATAATGGGCCTTGATCTTCCCACATTTGATAACACCTTTCATCATGGCATTATGTTGCCCAGTTCTGGGGTTGCAGTGCCCGAGGCATGAGTGCTGTCCCTTCTCCCTTCGTGAGCACCATCTCACCAAGCCCCAGCACACATGCACACACGTGCACACGGCCAGATCGTTTGACCTTACAGGCATCTCTCTTTTATACTGTTTCTCTCTCTGTTCTTCCCCTCTCTCTCTCCTCCTTTGCTTGCTCTCTCCTTCCTTCCCCGATCTCTCCCTGCGCCACCTGAACCCTCTCTCACACACCCGTCCCTCCTGCAGGCGAAATCGCCACCACCTCCCCACCCGACCGTGAGACCAAGGCTGAGCACGTCCTCATAGTACGAGCAGTGGACGGGGGCGTGGGCCACAACCAGAAAATGGGCATTGACTGCCACCGTGAGTGCCCGCCCCTCCCTCGTCCCCAGCCCCTCACTTGCCCTCCAGGCGGCTGCTCCCCAGCTCTCCCTCAGGCTGCACCTCTAGGCCTGCAGGGGCTTCACCCTGAGTCAGGGCAGGCATCATGGGAGTGGAGTGAGAGTGGCAGTTACCAAGCCACCGTCAGCCACGGTCAGCCCTGGGGCCACTGCAGTGATGGGAAGAAAGGCATGCCCGCCTGGGATGTGGGGACTCTTGGAGGAGCAAATATTTTCCCTTCTGTCCCCAAAAGGCCAGCTGGTCAGGTAGGAGAAGAGAGGACACCCACAGGCCCCTCCCTGTGGGCTCCTGCAGGAGCAGACCTTTCTACCAGGAAGAGTGGCTCAGAACAGGAAGCAGACCCTTGGAGGGTCTCTGGGGCTTGCCACCACCCCATCCCTAACACTTGCGATGCTGAGAAACGATGCCCGGGTTGCCCTCCCATGAGCAAGTAGGACCCATGAAGGCCCAGAGCCCCCATCCAAGGCCTTGCCTCTCCAGCAAGGTGCCTCGGGGCAGGGAGCTACACAGGAAGGGCAACTGAGGGCCCGACTGAGCTCTGGGCGACCGCAGAAGAGGATGGGGAAAGCAAGGGTAAGAAACCCACTGTGGGAAAGGAAGCGGCAAGGCCGGCGGACAAGTCATTCCAGTCACCTCCCCTCCTTGGTCTTTACTTGCTTTCTTTGGCTCTCCCTTGGGCCCCTCTCCTGACCTCTCCCCGTTGCCCGCACCCTACCCACAGCATTTGCCCCCAGCCACTGCCTCGGCCTTGCCCAGCCAGACAGGCTGGGGTCGGTATTGCTTGGCCAGAGACTTGGCAGAAAATCCCCAGTGCCTTATTCAGTCATGCGAGGCCCCTGCTAAGAGGATTCAGAACTCTGTAAGTTATTCACCTGGTGACAGGTGAGCAGGGAAACTGCTTGGCTTATAACTGAGACTGACTGGAAGCTCAAGGGATTCAGACCCCCACCCTAAATGCCCCATCCCATCAATCACCTTTAGTCAAGATGAGGGGTGGGTGGTACAAGTCCCAGGTCACAGGAAGGATTTCAGGGGCCATCTCATCTGGTCCTCTGCCTCCTAATGGGACAGCATCTAAACCCTCTGAAGGGATCTGGCTTCCTCCTGTCCTTGGAAGTCCAGACCCTCATCTGATACCCCCCAAAGTGGGTGGAGTTGATGGGATTAATGTCATGATGCCTCACAGGCATCTGAGCGCGTCCCCCTGGTGGGCACTGTCCTTGTGCAGCCCAGCTGCGTGCGTCCCGCAGTGCCCTTTGTGGCTTCATATGTCAACATCACCCTCCTGAGCATCAACAACAACCATCCCACCTGGAAGGATGCCCCCTACTACATCAACCTGGAGATGCCCCCTCCAGACTCTGATGTGACCACAGTAAGCGGTGGTGGGACGGTACAGCTCCCAGTCTGCCCTTCCAAGGGGGGTCTGTCATTTCCACATGAACTCTGTGGGCCTACCCATTGAGGCTGATGGAATTACGTTCCCCTCTGAGCCAGCTCTTGGAGCCAAGTTCCAGAAGCTCTCTTGCATGGTGAAAGGTAGTCAGAGGTCAGGGGACAGCCCTCATCCAGCCTTCAGGGACATTGGGCTTCAGACTTTGTCCAAGGGAGTGCAGGGATCCCAGGGACAGTTCCAGGGGAGCGCGGGCTGGTTCAGCTTGTAGCCACATTTGCCCGGAGAACCCAGGATTCTAGTGGCACCCCCAGGAGAGCCCCTACCTCTCCTGGAGAGGCACTGGTCCCTCCTTCTAGTTGCACAAGCTTCAGTTGTGCTCTCAGCACCTTTCCTTCACTGCTTCTGTCACCACAGCCCCCGGGGTCAGCGGGTTCCAGGGCTGCCCCAGCAGGGGGTTGAAGCTCACCCAGGGATTGTCTGGTGTGGGCTGTTCCAGGTGTGCACAGAGCCCTGTGCATGCTGCATGTGTGCGCACCGCAGGGTGGTGAGCAGTGGTGTGATTCAGGGTGAGGAGGGGGAGACGTGGCCGAGGCCTTGGGGCGTTGAGGATGGAAGCCAGTGTCCTGGAGAAGCTGAGGAAAGTCACGGATGAGCACCCCACTTTTGTGAAGCCTCTTCCTTTTCCCGCCCCCATACTTGTGCCGCATGTGGTCTCACTTGGGGAGGCTTATCCCCAGTGTCCCCCACCACAGCTGCCAGTCAGCCCTATGATGGACATGAACCTAGCATCTCTTGGCAACCCCATTTATTAAGTGTCTGGAATGTGCCAGGTGCTGTGCTGGGGTTTTCTCATGAAGTTTGTGTTGTCCTTACAACATTTTCACACAGCAAGTGGACTCCTGACTCCCATTGTACTGTGGGAGACACCGAGACTTAGAGTTTGAGGGGCTTGCCCAAGGTCCCAGAGCCAGGACTCCAACACAGGTCTGTCTGACTCTGAAACTACATAGCCCAACAGCCCTCATCTCTGCTGGCTCAGAGGGGGCCCTGCAGGTGATCCAGGTCCTGAGAACCTGGAGAGCTTGGGTGGGGTGGGGGAAGGGATGGTAACTTTCACATCCAGCTCTCCAGCAAGGCTGCCCCACCCTGCGCTCATGCAATCTTGGGCTGGAGGGTCCAAGCCCCTGTGCCCCCACTCTCCATCAGCCACGACCATAGTGACAAAGTCTACCTGGGTCTCGATGAGAGAAGATGACAACCTAGAGGGGAGGGGAGAGAGAGAGAGAGGCCTCACACCTACCCTTTCCTCTTCTCTATATGTTTGGAGTCTGAATGGTTCTTAACTGGTGGGCAAGTCCCCTCCCTGAGATTCCAGTAGGGCAGGGGTGAGGAATCGGGAATAGGTGGTTTTTCAAAGCTCTAGTTGGAGAGGGGATTCCTTTCAGCCCAGGGCCTGGTTAGGGAACTATTTCCCTGGGCGATTTCCAAGCACTCTCTAGGACTCCCCATCTGATGGGCACTCTCTGCTGCCACCTTGTGGGCACTTGGGTTTTAGCCCTGGACAAGCCCAGGCAGAACCCCTAAGAGTTGGCTTTGCATGCCCACCTCTGAACACCTGAACTCTTACCTTTGCTTCATATCTCTGGGAAATTCTTCCCACAGGGAATTGAGGGGCAAGTGAGGGAGGTGTCCCTGGGAAAAAGGGGCTGTGTGAATCACCGGCCAGGGGTGCCATTATTGAAGGGTCCACCTGCTGGGCAAAGCTAGTAGGTCTGCTGGGTTGGACTGCACTTGGCTTTGGGTTTTCCCCAGATCTGGTCCCCAGTGGCCTTCCCTGGGTCTCCAGCCTTTCCTCGCATCCTTCTGAGCCATGAGCAGGCAAAGACCTGCTACCCAGCACCTCTTCCATCTCCAGGAAACCTCAACAAGCCCTCAGTGAGCACCTACTGCGTGCCAGGCCCCATGCTTGGCAGGCTCAGGAGAGCAGGAAGCAACAGTGCTTCTGCTCTGCCTTCAGGGAGTTTCATGGAGCTCTTCTGCACAAACTCACCACTGAGTCCCACCTCACCCTGTATAAAAGCCAGAGTCCCTATCAGGCCTACCTGGCCGACAAGATCTCTCCCAGCTTTGCCTCTGGGAGATGGACATGTGAGTCCACCCCTCGGCCCAGGCTGGACATGCCCAGTTCTCCCCCAGCTCAGGGCAGTTACAGGGTGGGGACACTCGAGCTTGTCAGTGACCCATAGTAGTGTATGAGACCTGAGAAAGAATGCAGCGACTCAGAAGTTCAAAAGGAAAAGAGCAAAATCAGAATTAAAACTTACATTAAACAGCTACCAAATACACGGTCCAGCACAAATAACACCACTTTTTCATTACAAAATCTTTTGTTACAAAATCATAAATATGTAATTCTGTAACATAACAATATCACACTCAAGCACACCATATGATGTTTTAGGCGAGATATTCAAATTGTGTCCATCTCATGCAAGACCTTCATGTATCCTACCAACCACACTCAAGCAGGCATTACTCATGCCAGGCCCTGTATATTATGGCAATTTTAGTAACCATGAAATTTAGTATTTTTAAAAATTTCATTACATTTGAGAGCAAATTACAGTCAAACCTTGGTTCTTGAACAATTTGGTTCTCAATTAAGTTTTTCACAGAAAAAAATGTCTTGGTTGTCTAACGAAACTTTGGGTTTCGACTCTCTACCTGACAACCCTTTCACACGCACACCTGTGTGATCAGTCATGCGTATCTCAAGCGACAAAGAAGATTCGGTTTTTGAACAAGTCACTTCTTGAATAGTTTTCTGGAACGAATTAAATTCAAGAACGGAGGTTCCACTGTATAGCTTAGATTTTCTAGAAATCTTGAGAGTTTTCCAGAATTCTCTGGAATTTCCAGTTATGTGTAAAGATCGTATTGTGTATGTATGTGTATTTTCATAGGAAAATAATTTCAAAAGGAAGAGTCTAAAAATTCTTTGAAATTTTATAGCCATGAATATATGTATGCCTATATGTAGGCATGTTTTAATACCTTTGAGGAGGCTCCCTGCTAAGGCCTCACAATGGCCCCGGGAGAGGTAGAGGCTATTGCTGAGGTGCGAGGGCAGGAGGCTGCAGTGCAGGGAACACCTAACCTACAGGTGACATCAAGGAGGAGGTAACATTTGAAGGGAGGATGGCCCACCTCTTGACTCATCTCCCACCACACTCCTCACGCCCACCACACTCCTCGTGCCAAACACACACACTGGCATTTTGGTTTCTGAACTTACTAAGCTCTTGCCCACCTTGGAGCCTCTGCACAAGATCTCCCCCTCCCCCACCACCTCCCCACCTCCCCCACTAGTGTTCTTCTTCCTCTACTCCCCCAGCCCTGCTCTTTCGATGTTTAGCTCATTGTCCTCCCATCTCCCAGGTTAAAGTGCGACCT
>PVJD01014474.1:0-28932 GCA_004026545.1 Mormoops blainvillei
AAATTCTGCACAGACCAAGGATATCTCTTTAAGTCTCAATACGTACCTTCTCAGAAGCATTTAATAAAATAAATAAATACATGAACCACTTACATGAGATCTCTTATCTCTTTGGTATGAGAGTGAAAATGTAAAGAATGGGAAAAACAGCGGACATAGAATTAGTCCACTCACTTACCATTGCCAAAATCATCATGTTTTTAGGCTTAGTTTTTTTTGGAATTTGGGAGTTCTGATCCAGAGCCACTTTGAAATTCTCCCAGCACCTCCCTGGGAGTCCCTTCTTTTTGAAAACTATGAGCTTAAACTGGATGAAACTATATCCAATTGATAATCACATGAAAATCCTCTAGGCTAAAAGCCAAAGGATTTTTTGTACATGATTTTTTTTCCTGAACCTTAAATGTAACCAGATGAATTTTCTTTTAGTACTATCCTACTCAAGTGAATTAAATGAATGATTTGTCTTCTAATGGCAAACCTGCATTTTATCACAGAGACAGATGACATGCCTTAAACTTTACTCCCTAGAGAAGCAGTACCTCTTTAGTATTATATTCTTTCAATGTATTAAAATGTAGACTATATAACAATTTCATTATAGGCATGGGATTTTAGAGTTTTGCATATGTATGGACTGAGAAACATGACAGGTTAACCACCATTATCATGCGAAGGAATGAAGTATAATAAAAATCCTCACAGGCAACATTATTATAATGTTTTACAATTAATTGTGAAACCAGACTAAAATAGAAGAAAAACACTTGAGTTTTAAAAGGATTCTGTTGTTCATGGCCAAAGAATAAAAAGCAAATACAAGCCATGTAATTGGGTATGGTAGGCTTCTTTATTTGCTTTTAGATTACTTTTTTTTGAATGACCTGATATATTTCCAGAACATTTCATTATGAAATAGAAGCAAAACCCCAGAAAAACTGATAGTGAAAGAGTAGAGTTTATGTCAAGTCTCAAACAGAAAGGCTAACCAAGAAATCCAAGTCTATTGATTATCTTAAATAAACTGATGCTTTTTACCTCATTTCCTGATTTTTGGAGTAAAGTACTGTGAACATGGTGGTAGATTACTACTATAAAATCCAAGACAAAGTTCTAATGTAGTTTCATTCATGAAGGCCTTCTAATTACCAATCCTTGAAACAACCTCTGTTGAATAAATCCATGGTTTTCAATGCAGTTGATTTAGTCCCCTGGCTGTATCTAGGAACATTTTTTTTTGTTCTCACAACTGGAAGGCCGTACTACCGGCATCTAGTGGGTAGAGGCCAGAGGTGCTACAAACATTCTAAAATTCACAGGACAAACCCCATGGTAAATATATATCTGACCCCAAATGTCAATAGCTGAGAAAACTTGAAGTAAATACACAGTAGTGCATTTAATGCATAAAGAAGAACTACGGAATATCAGTAAAACAAGAGGTGGATTTTTGCTTCAAGGGCACCATTGAATCCTATAGCAGAAAGCACGGTTCATATGTCCTCAGAGGGACTTTGCTAAAATTTCTGGCTCTGCTTTTATGACTAGCTTCCTTTAACTCTCTTACAGCCTCACTGTGCTATTGTAAAATAGAACTGATTGTATAGTTGCTACTTCAAGGACTTGTGGGACTAAATGAAATAGTGTATGTAACTGCTTGGTTCATATAGGATTTCAATAAAAGTTAGCTATAATTTGGGGTACTATAGGGAAGAAACTTGTAGCAATTAGAACTGTCACAAGACTGATTTTTTTTTAAAGGAGGTGGTTAAATTTCCTGTTCTTAGATAAGCCGAAGCAGAGTATGAATAACATCTTACATTCTTTTCAACTCTGTGTCTATTTAAAAGGCATACCATTTTTCTTAGTTATATGAAACCATTCCTAAATAAAGTATAATACAGCTGAGAGCTTTTCTTGATTCTTCAGTAACTACAAAATTTTAGGTAGGGTTGACATCAAGTAAGCATAGATAGCACTGACACATTCAGTAATATTAAGACATCTGTACTAAGACACTGACTAACTTTTTTGCATACAATGTTCCCTTAGTTCCCTCTGCTAAGCAGTGTTAGTTACTTGCTTGGATTCCCCTGGGCTGTTTTCTGTGTTTCCTTGTACATCTGTTACCAAATTCAGGGATGTTCTGTTCAAGAAGAGATGTGGTTGTCGTTTAGGTAGTTTGACTTACATGCAGCAAGCAAAGAAGACAAAAGTATTCACATACAAAGCTCTGTCTCCTGGAAGGGAGGCTTAGCTATTGCTTATATATACTACTTGGTTAATTACACATTGATTTCTTCTTTGCAAATCCTTGGCTAAACATATTCAGTTGGGTTCTGGTCAAGCTCAGCTGCTTAACAGCTATGTCTGCGAAATACTGTGCTACATTTTAACATTTGGCAAGAATAGCATTTGGTAAGACTCGCCCAGACCTTGAGACACTTGTCCTATCCAGCACATCCATTGTGGGCCTGTTGCCTAATACAGGTTATACCTGGCTAGCTATTTATCTCTCCATCTAACATGCATTTTTTGAGCACACCCTGTGTGCCAGATGCTGTGCAATGTGCTGTACATGTGTTATATCATTTGGCTGGCAGGCAATAAAAGTTCATTGAGTCAGTAAATGAACAAACGTATGAACAGTAAAAGCAACATTAATTAATTGAACTCCTACTATATATTATGTAGTAATACCATTATTATTAAAAATAAAAAATATATAAAATGTATCTTCATCCCACTCTCTAAAAACTCTTAGTTTTGTTGAAGAAACAGGATACATTTATAATAAACTTCCTCTAAACAGTGCCTTAATTAAAATCAATTATACATCTTTATAATACCTCAGTGCTTATCAGGCATTCAATAAATATCAGATATTCAGTAAATCAGACACTCAATAAATGCACCCCCCCCCGCCCCAAATTGAACAGTGCCATTCAGTAGCTAGGTCAGTAAAATTTTATTGCAGCAAAAGTCAGCTGCTTGACAAAATGCTCTCTTAACTGTATAATGAAATGGAATATATTCTGATGACGCCGCAAAGAATAGATATGCTTCACTAGAGCAATAGATGTTTTATTGCAATTTTTGCTAATTAAATTTTTATAAAATTATTTTGGAGCTCACGGTTGAGCTGGATTTCTGTTCTAACATGGTTTTGAGTGAATTGAGGTAAAGGTGTTTGGCTTCAAATGACCCAGTAGTCAAACCTCCACCAAATGGAGAAGCATCCTTCATTGACTGCTCCAGTTGTTCAGAAAGAGGACCCCATTCAGTGAAATTCATATCATGTTCATACATAGAAGTCTTATTTTAATTAAAGCTAACATTATACTTTCATCACTTTTGAAAGCATTACTCTCCAACCCTCTTTCTTATTTTGAAACATTAATATTTTATAATTTGCAAACTTTTCACCTTAAAACATTTAAAAATATGGACTGGCCATATTTTTATAAGAACTCACACAATTATAGAATATGTATACCACTGAATATGATATGTTTGCTTAATATAGGAAATACTTGTAATTTGCTTTAGAATATGTAATTATGACTCACCTTCTAAATATACAAATTTATTTTCTCATATACTTACTTTTCAGAAAGAAATTACTGTAATTATTTTATTTTTGAAATACGAAAGATGTTCAGGCAAAGGGCCTCCTAAATGTTTTCATTGTTTAAAAATGGAAACAGGTGTGGAAAAATCCAGTTTAACCCTCATGTGTTAAGAAATTTTGGCCTGAGTCATAAGACACATGCCAAGAAAATATAGCTGTCTGCAGGTGGTGAGGGATGGGAATTGAACGGGATTCTTCTCGTAGTCAGAGATAGTGAATAATGCTGACTTAGCACTGACCCCAGACAATCAGGGAGCCTCACATCTGTGTGAGGTTGACCACAGTCAGGAGGCTCTGCTGATGATTCCGATGGGAATTGTATGGCGTACAGAGAACAGAGTAGACGAAGAGCGAATGGGATTCTCGGCATCGCTTTGACTCACCCTAGTGTGGATTAAACTTTAAAAGACATCTTTTGCCAAAAAGGAAATTTGTGTTTGTGTGAGCAGGGAAAGGATATATTTTTGTTTTTATATTCAGTTGTGGCACCTTTTGGCTCTACTTGGGTCAAAATTTCAAAGCTAAAATATGATATTTCTAAAAATAAACTCTTTTCCAAAAATAATAATGCTGGTCTTCTATGGAATTGAATGGTATCTGGGCTGGCTTTGTTGCTTGGTTGGAACATGGCCACTAGTGTGGCAATAGGTCTCTTGTGCCAGTTGAATTTATAGCATTCCACAGCCGAGTTCTGTCCTAGCCGATCATTCCCCTGATGTGTGACTCCAAAAGAGGTCGTCTCAAAAAGTGCTGATAGAGTAGCATAAATCTTTCACCATTGTGAAAACTTAAAACTAAATATCTTACCGGTGGTGGGTATGCCATCAAAATATTTAACGGATTGCCTATAACATGTAAAGCATCGTGTGGCTTCAAGAAAGAGTGGTTTTAAATGCTGCCCTCCAGGAACTCAGTGGGTCAGGCAACTAGGAGGTACACATACATGAATGTATACTACCTTACAGGAAAGGGAAAGAAGCCTGCTTAAAATCTGCAGATAATGCACTCTGGGTATTCAGGAGAGGGTGACGATTCTTTTCAACTATTGCAATCAGTTGCTTTTGCCATTCATACCTCTGCAAATCTTGGTATTAAAAATTTTAAAGGGGCAGAATATTATTTATTGATTCTTACAATGGGGAGAGACTTTATAAGGTGCTTTTATGCCATTTCATGTAGCACTCATAACAACACTTTAAGGTAGATAGGGTAGATTTATTCCCAATTGTAGAGAGGAGGACTATAAGATTCAGAGAGATTAAGAAACTTATGTTAAGTCACACAGTACATGGTAGATGATAATTTAAGTCTGCTTTAACCAAAAGCTTACACTGTTTCAACTATGCCATGGTTTTTAGAATTATTGCATGAAAGTACAGAAGTGCCTAGATGTGGGAAAGCCTCCAAAAATATTTTAATTTTGATTTGTAAGTAATTGCACTGCCAAGTGAGGATGGTGGATGCTTCTGTAGATAGAGGGCGGGGGTCAGGAAAGGAGAGGGAGGGAGCAAAGAGGGTACAGGTACAGTGTTGGCGGCAGCACTAGTCTTTGAAAACTAGAAATCTGGAACTACATACGTGAGCATAAAGGAGGACATATAGGCCACCCAAACTCTCAGAGTACTGCAGGGTTGCACGGGTGTTTATGCCCAACACTTTACTGGTAAAGAAGCTTTGTTTGAGAACTGAAAGGTGGTGGAAAGAAGACCGACATTCAGCAAAGGATGTCTGTGTATGTATTTATCCATCCCCCATTTATTGAATTTCTAATAAATGAAAACACTTGGAAATACACTGAGAGGGAGAGAGTATTCAGATAGCATCCTTGTCCTAAAAAAAACTCACATTTTGGTGGGGAATGGTGGACATGTATACAAGCAATTATTATATCAGAGGCCCTCTGGAATTTTGATGTGAGGGTCCGAATTCTCTGAGTGCGAAAGTACTACGGGGAATTCCACATTGCTCATGATGTTCAGCAGGCGTGGACAGTGACCATTCTAGAATGGTCGGTGGGGATCACATCACGAAAGGGCTTGTTTGAGAAGGAGCTAGAGCTGTGTCCTGAAGGCAATAGAAGTCATCAAAGGATTTAAATGTAAAAAATTTAACTAGAGACTATTTTAAACACATAGAAAAACAATACAAACACCAATAAACCCATCACCCATAGTTATATCCTTCAGATAGTTCTGTCTTTTAAAAAGTAATAAAGTTGCAGAGAAACAGCTAAGTATCTACCACTATGCCTTTCTTTATCTCTTCAAACCCAGAAATTGTCACTCTCTGAAGGCTGCTATATATTATTCCAAGTATACATTTGTACTTCCAAACAACATATATTATTATTTTATAAATTCTAAAATTAGAGAGATGGCATTGCACTGTTTATTTCTTCCTGGAACATACTGTCTTTATTAACATTGCATTAGTACACACAGCCCTAGAATATCCATTTTTACTGTTTTGAAGTAGCTAGGGTTTATGGTTTTTGATAGACAATTAGGCTGTTTTCCTTTTTCTTCTTGTTAACACAGAAAGCTGCAATGAAATATGTCTCCTGGATGTCTCCTGTGTACATAGGTATATTTTTCAGCGTGAACACCTTGAAATAGAATAGTGAGATTATAGCATATGCTTTTTTCAGCCTTACTAAATGTTAATTGATCTTCAAAGTAGCTATACCAGTGTATTCTCTTTAGGGGCATGAATTCCTAATTTCCTATATCCTCTTTAACTTTTGTTAACATATTTTTGTGGTTGTGAAAAGTATTTTGCTTAATTTTATATTTTCCTATTTTCAAAATTGCTCATATTTTCATTTCGGATATCCGGGATTCCCCTCCTATTTGTTTTCTTGTTCATAATCTTTTCCCATTGTCCTATAGGATTATTTATATTTTTCTTATTGAATATAGATGGGATTTCTTCATATATCCAACCAATCTTGGTTAGAAACATACATGGCAAATATTGCATTCCAGGTTAGGTTTGTCTTTTTTTTTTAAATTTGTTTTTAGAGAGAAGGGAAGTGAGGGAGGAAGAGAGGGAGAAAAACATCTATGTGAGAGACAGACATTGATCAGTTGCCTCTCTTAGGCGCCCAGACCTGGGACTGAACCTGCAACTCAGGCATGTGCCTGGATGGGGAATCTAACTGGCGACCTTTCACCCTGTGGGACGGCAGCTAACAGACTGAGCCACACCAGTCAGGGTAGTTTTGTCTTTTAACTTTATTATGTCTTTTGTTAGAAAAATATAAATATCTTTCTTCGTGTTAAAAATATATTCTACATATTCTTCTAAGAATTTTAATGTTTTGCTTTATACATTTAGGACTTTAATTCATCTTTAGCATATGGTGTGAATAAGGGTATATTTTTATCTATATTTCCCTTTCCATGTGATAAGCAATTACCACAACACATGCATTCAATAGTTCATCTCTGCAACTCATTTACCATGCTCCTTCTTTCTTATAATGAATTCCCATACATGGGTAGCTTTGTTTCTGGGATATTTATTTAGACTTACTATTCCAGTCTAAATTTTGTCAACACTAAATTTTTATAATTATTAAATTTTTAAAATAAAATTTGATATCTGGTAGTATAATCTGCTTCTAAGTTTTCTTCCTCAAAATTGTTTTGGCTAATTTTTGGCCTGTTTTTCTTCCATTTGAATTTTTTTTCTTTTTTCTTTTTGTTCAATTACAGTTGTCCCCATTATCCCCCCATTACTCTCCTGTGCCCCGCCCACCCCTACCTCCCACATTGAATCCTCACCACCACTGTTGTCTTTGTCCATAGGTCCTTTATACATGTTCCTTGACAACTCTTCCCCTTCTTTCCCCATTATCCCCCTCCCCACTCCCCTCTGGTCACTGTCAATTTGTTCTTTATTTTTATTTCTCCGGTTCTGTTTTGCTCACTTGTTTGTTTTGTTGATTAGTTCCACTTATAGGTGAGCTCATATGGTATCTGTCTTTCACTGCCTGGCTTATTTCACTTAGCATAATGCTCTCCAGTTCCATCCATGCTGTTGTGAAGGGTAGGAGTTCCTTCTATCTTCCTTCTGCGTAGTATTCCATTGTGCGAATGTACCACAGTTTTTTCATCCACTCATTTACTGTTGGGCACTTAGGCTGTTTCTAGCACTTGGCTATTATAAATTGTGTTGCTATGAACATTGGGGTGCATAGGTTCTTTTGAACTGGTGTTTCAGGATTCTTAAAGTATAATCCCAGCAGTGGAATTGGGGTGGTCAAAAGGCAGTTCCACAGTGGGCTGCACCAGCCTGCATTCCCACCAACAGTGCACTAGGGTTCGCTTTTCTCCACAGCCTCACCAGCACTTCTTTGTTGATTTGTTTATGATGACCGTTCTGACCAGTGTGAAGTGGCATCTCACTGCAGCTTTAATTTGCATCTCTCTGTTGGCTAGCGATGCTGAGCATCCTTTCATGTGTCACTGGTCCCTGTGTATGTTCTCCTTGGAGAAGTGTCTGTTCAGGTCCCTTGCCCATTTTTTAATTGGATTGTTTGTCTTCCTATTGTGGAGTTGTTTGAGTTCTTTATATATTTTGGAGACCAAACCCTTGTCTGAGGTATCATTGGCAAATATATTTCCCCATATGGCTGGTTTCCTTGTCATTTTCATAATGTCTTTAGCTGTGCAGGATCTTTTTAATTTGACGAAGTTCCATTTGTTTATTATCTCCGTTACGTCCCTTGCTCTAGGGGATGTATTGGTGAAAATATGGCTGCGTGGAATATCTGAGATTTTCTTACCTATGTTCTCCTCTAGGACTTTTATGGGGTCATGGCTTATATTTAAGCCTTTTTTCCATCTTGGGTTTATTTTTGTGTGTGGTGTGAGTTGGTGGTTGAGTTTCATTCCATTTGAAATTTTTGATCAGCCTGTCAAGTTCTACATACATACTCAAACATAAAACACCTGGGTTTTGATGAGAATTGCTTTGAATATATCTATTATTTGAGGGAAAATCTTTTACCTTTATGATACTAAGTTTTGCTGTATAGGCCCATTTATTTTTACATATATTTATAATTTTTTATCCTTCAATGATAATTTGATTTCATTTACCCTAATCATGCCATTGTTTTTTATTGCCATTGTGAATAGTGTCTTCAAAAATACATTAAAAATTTTTTTGCTTCTAGAATAAGGAATGTTGCTTGATTTTTAAAAGCTTAGCTTCGTATGCAACAATTTTGCTGAATCTGTTATTTTATTTTATGTAGATTTAAAAAATTTTGATTATTGCCCCTAATAATTGATGTTTTTTATTCCTTCTTTAATCTTATACCTTATTCTTGTTGTCTTATTTTTCTTAGGTAGAGTGTCTATTACAGTGATAAATAGAAGTGGTGATTGCAGGCATTTTTGAATTATCCTGGATTTATTGAAAGAGAATTCTAACATTTTGCCATCAATTATCATGTTCTCTAAAAGTTTTTAGTTTTAATATTTTAAAAAACCTTATATTTTTATTTTGAAATAATGAATGGGTGTTGCATATTTCAAAATAACAAATGAATGTTTAAATTATCAAACGTTCCTTCTACATCTGTATCAATAGTATGAGTGGGTATGAGATGATAAAACCCCAGCCCATGACAGGGGCAGTGAATATAGAGCAAATAGAATCTTGAGGATTTTGCTGTTAGTTGTGAGAGTGGGTAGACAGAAAATAGTTTTTGGAAGATTCTGATTTAGGATAGCTGGGTAAGTGGTAGACTCGTTACTTGAATAGGGAATAGAAAAAGAATAGCAATTTTTAGGGGTCGATTTTGAGCTCACTTTAAGATTTGTTGAAACTGAGATGTTTTGGCTATTTAAAAGTCGATGTTCAGCTGACTTTTGGACATAATTATTTAAAAGTTATTTCTCAAAGGAAAGAGTTAAGTGTGTCCTGGAGATAAAAAAAGTGTGATTTGGTTGCATCAAAGTGGATGCAGAGCAAGGAGAGTCTGCAGAAAAAGGAAAGTTGAGCCTCTGACCATATCCCAGGAACTTGTCCAAATAAGGGACAGTCGGAGGGACTCTCACTGAAGTCTGAAAATACATTCGTCTCAGGGAGAGAGATGTCAAGGAAGCCCTAGAGAAAATGTTTCAATTGAAAAAAAAACCATCTACATGGACCAAATGTAGGAAAGTTAAGACAGATGGCCAGAAAGAGTTGACTTAATTCGGTGACTGGGAAATCCACGGTGCCTTTCACAGGAGCAGCTTCGGCCAAGGGCTGAAGGCAGCCCCTGGGTCTCAGGGAGATGGAGCGTTCGCAGGAGGCGAGGAACCGGAGGGAGGCGAGCGAAGGCGTCTCTCCCATGGAGCTTGCCGGTGAAGGGATGGAGAGACAGGATCATACAAGTAAAAGAGTCAAGGGAAGAATGATCCTTTAAGAATTCATTGTAAGTTTCCCAGGTTTGGAATTATGTGGGTAAAGCATAGGAGGTTAAAGTTTTTAGTTAAATGTGATTGTGAGATAGTTGCTGGATGTGGCGAAAAGCTGATCAAAGTTTTATGACTGGACAGTTTTAATTGAGTAATTGTTCAGGGATATACTTGTGTGCACTTTGGCTCTTCTTACTTGTGTCTAAAGGCATGGGGTTACACAAAAGAATTTCATATGAAGCAAATTCAAAGTCTGGTGCCAATCCCTGTGTGACAAGGAGGTCCTTAAACAAGGGTAAAAACTTTTAATAAATATAAAGTAGCACGGCATATTTTAAAAATCATTAATATAAAACATAAACATTTTTGTGTCTTATTTCTGGCCTAACAACCATATGCCAATGACCCATGAATCTCTAATATGGAAAAAATATATAAATTGAAAAAAATAGCCTTGCCTGTTTGGGATAGGATGTTGAATCTATTTTGGTTATCATGATTCAGTGAAAGCTATTAAACCCAGAGGCTCTGTTAGTCTGTAACAGAGGAAGTCCTTGTCCCTGTTCTTGCTCCAACATTATAATCAGAGGACAGCCATATTCTAGATTTTATTTATTCTGGCACAGGTTAGTTCATTGGATTTGTTTCCAATAATGATATCTTTGCCAGGTGAAGTTGGTAATGATTACAGAAATTTAAAAATATGTCTGTAATCCAGTAATACGCTGTCCATGCATTTAGCTATTATTTGAAAATTACATTTGTGATGGAATGGGCAAATTTTTCAAGTTCCCAAATTTATTTTTATAGTTGAAATTAGCCAAAATTGCCAACTTAAGTTGGGTTGCAGCAAACCAGTTCAGGGTTTCCATGGAAACATGATTTCATCCCATCTATGAAAACCCATTTTGTTTTTTTCTCCTTTATCATGGAACTTGAATCTCTGCAATGTTTTTCCTGTGATTCTTGCTCCAAGAAAAAGAAAACAGGTTTCAAATTAGAAAAATATCCACATTTGACCCATTAAAGTTTAACTCCATGAGGCATTGTCATTTAGGAAGATAAACAATGGCCATAATCTAAAACCTTTCCTATTTAGGTACAACTATGCATTTTTGCATTTTTGTTATTTTCTCCTTGTATCTTTAAATACTTTGGCTAACATCCAGTAACAATTATTTCAGGTTATGTTAAAATTACCTCATACTTCTAATATTCTTATTAGGTGGTGTCTAGCTGATTTACAAATCTTCAGTGAAAAAGTTGTAACTTTTTCTTCATTTTTATTTTCTCCCCATACCCGTCCCAAAGCCTGACCCAAGTTGGTCCTCAATAAATGGTTATTGAGTCAGTGATGGAGCAAATATTTCAGCGCCTTCTATGGGCTTAGCATCATTGAGGACCCAGTGGAATGCAAAATACATAGATAAGATACTTTCTTGTATGTCGTTAGGGATCTGGGGAAGGTAAAGCATGAAATATAAATGCTTGCTGCTAACTATTCTACCTCACATACAGCAGAGCTTTACTATCTCATTTAATCTTTAGAACAGCCTTGGTAGTGCTGCGGTAGTATTCTGATTTTTCAGGTGAGAAAATTGTGGCTAAGCCAGGTTTGAGAACTAGCCCAGGCTAGCGATTACTGGACCAGGGTTTGAATACCAGACCCGCACTGGCAAGCACACTTACTAGTTGGGGAGACATTTCTTCTATACAGAGAGCAGTTGGTAAAATAGTAAATGCTATCGGTTATGAGGAATTCAGAAAAGGAAAGGTTATGTGAATGGGAGTAATCATGGATAATGTAAATAAAAGTGCCATTTACTAAATGATAAACTCTGTACAGTATATCTAATCAGTACTACATATTTGCATTTTATCCACTGGAATAAAATATCTTGCCTCTTAGAATAGTTTCTTAAATGTCTACCACTTGTTTTTTTAAAAAAGCAGGCTACACAATGACATAATACTTTTGGGTAAAGAATCAAAAAGACTACGTGCAAATTGATTTTTCTAATTATCATAGATTCACAGAATGTCAGACTGGTTAACCCTTCTCTTTTCATAGAAAAGAAAACCAAGTCTCAGGGAGTAGTCCTAGCTGATTTTTTTTCTTTCTCTCTTGCCTAAATTCCTATGATAGCAGAGTCAGGCTAAATACATTCTTCCAACACCCAGTCTAATGTTCTTTAAACCACATAATGTTTTCGCTCATAGGTTTGTAGTAGATAGGTAGACATCATTAAGTTATAATTTCAGACAGATAATTGTGATCATTATTCTACTTAAATGTCTTTATCAATGTGTCATTACTCTAACAAATCTAGAATTTCTCCTGTAAACCTAGGATACCTTAGAGTAGGAACAGTTATTTTATTTGTAGCAAAATTATGCTATAAAATCATGACTTACTAAGTGGTTTGCATTCACCATAGAAATATTATTTGGGGATGAGCTCTGTTTCTGATTAGCAATTAACATTAAATAATATATTAGTGGGTATCTCTTGAGCAATCATACTGCCATGATAATTCAAAATAGAAAAATAATAATCCAAACCTTTAAAAATGAACCTAAATACATAGCACATATCAATTATACGAGGCCCTAAGGTAGCGTAATGCATTTCCAGGAAATCCTCTAGTGTATCGTAGCTATAGTTTGTATATAAGAAATGTTAATGAATTGTTTATCACTAATTTTATTGGTCCTTTTAGAATTAAGAATGATTTAGGAGTAAATTACTCAGGTTAGACCAAGTCTCTTAAACGAGTTAGGAGATTTGAATTGGTGCCACCTTTTTCTCCAATGTCCACTTGACAATTTCACAATCTTTGAAACCCATCAAACTTGATTAGAAAAAACTCAGAAAAATAACTGCTTATACAACACCATGCTTAGAGTTGCTTTTATTGGCATAACCACTCATTGAGTTTTGATTAAAGTGGTACAAATTGAGATATTTTATTAATTAGGTGGCTTTGAGAGCAGGCTGACAGCTCTGGGAGAGGGCTTGGGGTAGAGGAATCAAACAAAAAAGAAAAAGAACTCATGGACATGGACAACGGTATGATGATTGTGGGGTAGTGTGGAGGTGGAAGAGGGTATAAGGGGGAATAAATGGTAATGAAAAAATACAACAAAAAATAAGCTGTTAAAAATGTAAATTAGAGAGGGGGTTTGGGGGGCTAGATTAAAAAAGGTGAAGGGATTAAAAAATACAAATTGGTAATCAAAAATAGCACAGGGATATAAAGTACAGCATAGGGAATATAGTAAATAATATTGTGATAACTATATATGGTGCCAGGTGGGTACTTGAAATATGGGGGTAGGGCCACTTTGTAAAGTATAGGATTGTCTAGCGATTATGCTGTACACTTGAAACTAATACAATGTAACACTGAACATAAACTGTAATTGAAATAAATTTTAAGTAAATTAAATAAAATGAACCCTTAAAAATTAGTTTAATTTGAAACTAGAAACTTCAAGAGGGAGCAACTTAAAGAAGAAAAATAAGTAGTTTTTAGAGAATGGCCTAGTGAAGTAACATTTATAAAAAAAGATTGGGGGTAATTGCACTAATTATTATTTCATATATACATATATATATATCTCACATACATTTAAGCTACAGTTAGTTAATTAGTCTAGAATAGAAACACTGCAAACCAGATGAGTCCTTTTTTAAATGGAGGTACATAATTTAATATAGCGCTTTCTTCTCATGCTCTTAGCCATACCTAAGAATTTTGTTTGTGACATAAGTTTTTGTAGGTCCTGGCCATTAAAAATGTTTTGCAGGGATGTCCAACTTTTTGTTGTCTCTGGGCCACACTGGAAGAAGAAGAGTTGTCTTGGGCCACACGTTAAATACATTGAGCCATGTAATCACAAAAAATCTCATAATGTTTTAAGTAAATTTACCATTTTGTGTTGGGCCACTTTCACAGCCATCCTGAGTCATATGTGGCCCGTGGGCTGCAGGTCGGACACCCATGGAACTTTAAAGTAACACAAAACCACAAGCAAAACAAACTGAGTTTACTATTTATCTTAGAAAAAAATTAGAATAGAAAATTTGTGTTCTGGATATGAATTCTATGTTGGTTATATGTGTTAAAAACATTTTTACCAAAGTATAGCTCACACTGTTATTATTTTATATGTTTTTTTCTTTGGATACTTAAGAAGCTATAGCAAACACAACCACCATGCTTAGTGGTGAATAACATCTAATGTCCAGTCCATGTTCCGTTTTCTCTGATTGTCTCAGAAATACCTATGTACAGTTTTATTATTTAAATCAGGTTCTCAACAAAGTCCACAATTATATTTAATTGATGTATCACTTAAGTCCCCTTACTTTTGTTTTCATACCATTTAATTAATTGTACATGTTTTCATCTTCTAGATTTTGCTGATTTTATCCCCTTGGTACCATTTAATATATTCCCAAATTTCTTATAACTGGGTGGATATGGGGACTTGTATAGATCCTGTTTTTACTTTTTATTGACCAAAAAGAATTTGCAGGTTGAAATATACTTCTTCTAATTGCATCATGTCAAGAGGAATGTCTCATTCTATTTTAATGATGTTAAGGTAGCTGAGTGGGTTCAAGTGTAGTCAAACCTAGTGCTTCTGTCCTAATAATATTAGCAGCACTGGTGAGCCTTGCCTAGATCCATTTATTTCATTAGGGATTGAACCATATGATTTTCTAATTCTGTTATCCTCCCAGCATTTATTAACTGTTTTATTATCCTGAAATATCATCCACATAGGATAAGTAGGATAAATGCTTGATTCCCTTTTGTGTCCTCTAGCAACCTCCAAAAGTGGCCCATGGTGTATTTTTATTATATTTATAAAATTATGAACTCATAGATTTAGTCAATTGTTATATTTAAATCCATTGGAGTTATTATTTTTAATGATAAGATTATCTTCTCTTTAGCCAATAGGAGCCCCTCAATTTAGCCCTTGGGTCCTTTTGATTTAATCCCAGTAATTTTTAAGATTTTCTTATTTTCAGAATGACAAAATTTCTCTGTCTCATATATTATCTATCTGGGGTCTGGAATCTGCTATTTTCCCAAAAGCCCTGATTCCTTTTAATGGGAAATGATACTCGGAAACCACAGTTGGGGAGCTAGAGCCGTTAATAATTGTATTCATATCACTTGCACATAAATAGCTCATTTCCTCCCATTTGCATTTACCCTACCTCCTCTTTTGTCTGTGGCATTTATTTTGCATTTGTTATCTTTTATTGCTATTTAATTTTTCATAATTGCATTTCTTTTTTCTAAGTAGGCAAACAAGGTGTATTTAGGACTAGAACTCAACATCTCATGATGTGTTATCTGCATTCTTTTGGTGTATCACGGATAAATTGGAAGATTAGTTCATTGGAGAACAATGTAAGCTGAGTTAGAGTTTAAAATTTTAGTAGCTTTCCTTTGTGGAATTTACTTTCTTGACACATTATCATCAAAATCAGAGTCGAAAAAGAAGTAAGCTAATATGTATTAATATAAGAGGAATTTAGGGATTAAAAAAAGGGCTACATTATAAGTGCAGCTTAAAAGTACCAACAGAATCCCCAAACCTGATTTTCATGGATTTGCTGGCACAAATAACAGACACTGTACTCCTTGTTCCTTGGCTATCTTTTATTGGTCTCATTTTGGATGATTGCACAGACATGCATATTCTTTTGTGGCTTGACTATTTAGAAACTGCTTTGGCCAGGTGGCATTTTAAATCACCAAACTGTAGACCACCAAGTTACCGCAGTTCACTTTGACTTGGGTGGCTTTATGGATGCCACATGATATTCTCCCCAAAGGATTCAAGAAAGCAGCCATCCACTCTGCAGTATGAAAGCATACTCTGCAATGTGTGAAATAATAGCTTCTTTGAATCTGATAGCCTATTATAAAATGGTGATTTATAATTACCTCTCTGCCTACTGGATTTTTGTTTAGAGAAATATGATTAGAAATATCAGTTGTGTAGTTAGCCATCAATTGTTATACACAACGACATTAATTAATTACATATTTTGGGGGGCATAATTTGACCTATGAAATTCTAAAAGTTGTAAACATTGAGCTATTGTTTTAGTACCTTAATGTCAGAAATATAGAACACAATAGATGTGTGTGTGTGCGCGCATGCATATGTGTAAAAGTGTGGTGAGCAGAACTTTAGTTTTCCCACCTTTTCCTGTTTTATAATTTAGTTCAAAGAGAGGCTATAAATAAGCATGAGTGTTAATGCCTCATGAGGGGACTATTTTAGTCTTCAATTATATTCGAAGGTTTTACAACAAAGGAAATAATTAAATTTTGCGATGGCATCTTTCTTGACAGTCCCTCATTTCAAAAGCTTTTATTACATTCATGGTGTCTCCTTAAGAAATTCCCACACCTTTCCTGTGGGCCCATAGGAAGATACATTAATTTCAAGGAGACAAGGAATTTACTTTCATTTGTATCCACTATTTTTCTGACATTTACTCACAAGTACTTATTTCAGTTTTTATCAAGTATCAGAAATATGACAGTGGGGTACGATAAACATGTAAGGTAAGGAAATGGAAGATATATGAAAATAAAAGGATAATAATTGATCAATTTATTTTTTTCCTGCTTTCATTGAGACTCAGCTTCCTAAATTTTACAGAGCTCTTTGATTTTGAAAGTGGAATGATCTACTTAATGTGAAAACCTGGCCATGCTGCACACATGCTTAAAACCCTCCATTGGATTTAATTTGCATTTAGGGAAAACAAAATTCTAAAGTTAACATGCTACATGTGATCCTTGCTATACTTTAGGCCCTACCATTCTTCCTCTCACTCCCACACTCATTCTCCCCTGACTGTTCCTCTGTTCCTAGAACAGATTGAACTTACTCCATCTCCAGAAGGAAAATTTTGTCTTCAGTTCTGGCCAACATGGGTTTTTATTTTTTTTAATTTTTTTTTATTTTAAGATTTTATTTATTTATTTTTAGAGAAAGGGGCAAGGAGGAAGAAAGAAAGGGAGAGAAACATCAATGTGCATTGTCTCTCGTGCACCCCATGCTGGGGACCTGGCCCGCAACCCAGGCTTATGCCTTGACTGGGAATTTAACCAGAGACCCTTTGGTTCGCAGGCTGGTGGTACTCAATCCAATGAGCCACACCATCCAGGGCCCAAGACGGCTTTTTCATGTTACTCAAATGTCAGTTCAAATGGCACTTTGTCAGAGGCCTTCTCTGACCTCCAAATCTAAAGAAGGAAGCCCTTCCTCTCCTGGCTCCAAGTGATCCATTACATTTTTCATTTTTTTCATATCACTAACCACTATCTGAAAATATCTTACTCATTTATTTATTCTCTGGAACATAAACTCATGAAAGCAGGCAGATTCCTTATGTAGTTTGTTCACATGTGAATTCCAAGCACCTAAAAGAGTATCTGGCAAATGACAGGTACTTGGTAAATGTTCGTTGTTTAATGAATATAGTGGAGAGAGTTCCGGAAGGAGACAACCTGAGCTTGTTTTAGATCTGTTGCTTGGTAGAGGGCATGTGACAGGCAAGCCATATTACCTATTTTGTCTGTGTCTCAACACTTCCCAAGACTCAAAGAAAAAATGTTGTCTCAAGCATTGTAAACATTACATTTCCATTATCACAGTAATCCTGTGAGGTTAGAGGATATGGGTCATTATTTCTTTGTTGACTAGAAGATTACAAATCACCAATTTCATTTCCTTTTCCTTTTTGAACATTAGATGCTATAAAAAACATGTTAAATTATAATTACTGAAAGTGTTATATCTATGGCTTGAATTGCCTGTTGTATATTTAGATAGTGTATATTCCATATTAACAGGTAAACCCCATTTTAACATCCTACATACCTACATTCTGTTATGAGTAATTTCATCTTTTTCCATTATCCATTAAGAACTATTTATATGGCATGAAAAGGTTAACATTTTCCCAAACAGTATTTTCCATGTTTAAAAGTAGTATGTATTCCAATATTCCTTAAGGGCCCTTATACTAGCAGTGGGGCAAGTGGTTATGGACTTTATGCTGTATCAACATCACCTGGGAGCTTGTTAGAAATGAAAATTCGTAGGCTGTAAAAACACCAACAGAATCAGAATCCGTATTTTAACAAGACCTATAATTGATTTATATGCATGTTAACATTTGAGAAATGGGGATGCTCAAAGTCCCTGACCACTCTTTGAGTTGCAAATCTTTACAGATTTTTGCTTGTAAAGGTTCTCTGAATTATGTGTTTGTATTGGGTTTGCTAACTAACTTCTACCCAGGGGAAGAGGAAACATAGGAGGCATAGGCATTTTATTCCTCTTTACCATTTTTGTATTGCCTTACACCAGAATTTCTAGAACTTTGGTGTTCATTAGCATATGGGAAGCAGTTTTTAATTTAAGCTTTGGTCTCTTGCACTATAATCTGAAGTTATTAGGTAGGGCTAGGATATTCATATGTTTAAAAAGCTCCCGAGGTGATGGAATGACATGTTAAAACTTGATATGCCTTGGTTTATATATATTATACATAATCATGCAAAACATATTTATACATAGCTATGAAGCATATTTATAAACATATCATTTATGTTTTAGTTTGTTAAATAATATGGCAGTGACATGTATTTAATACCCTTTTCATATTATTACTTTAAAAGTTGTCAATATAGAATATAATAAAATTAGACGATTAAGTTTAGCCCAAGAATTCTGAGGAAATTAGGCACTATGTAGAAATAATGAGGATGTTTTTGGTAGAGGAGCAGAATAACTTAATTTCGAGGCCTGTGGGGAGGAAGTGAGTCAGTATTTATTAGTACACATTGTTGCCATAAAACGGTACATCCTGGTGTGACTCACCAAAAATGCCCTGCTGATATTTTCTGACCTTTCCAGCTCTTTGTCCGGGGGGCCCATCTAATTTGAGAAATGACAGTGATGATATTGAACTGATTGTTTTGCATTAAGTATAATTTATATGCAACAAATTATACAGTTGTCAAGTCTTCATTTTAATGGCCTTATACAAATTTATATACATGAATATCATCACTACAAATATGGGTTATTTCTATCACACAGCAAGTTCATTGGTGCCACTTCCAGTTGACCTCCCATCAAAGGCAAATTTTTCCTGATTTCTAACACCATAGATTAGCTTTGTGTTTTGGATCTTTGTATAACTGAAATCATGCTCTATATATTCTTTGGTGTTTGGCTTCTTTCATTAACTAAAACATATATAAACTTTATTCATGTTGTGTATAACACTAGTTCATTATTTGTTTGTTACTATACATTATTCCATTATGTGAATATACCACACCCCTTGTTTATCCATTCTCCTGGATAGCATTTGAGTTATTTTTAGTTTGGGACTGTTATAAAAAAAAGTACTAAAAACATTGTTAAAGTCTTTTTGTGGCGCATGTTATATACATAGCAGAAAAAAATTACTAGTCATAATTTAACTTTATAAGAAACTGAACCTATCTGTTCTCTAAAGTGATTACATCATTTTCACTCATGAATATATAAGAGCTCTAGTTTCTTCACATAGCCTCATGAACATTTGATATTGCCAGTCTTTTAATTTTAGCCATTTTAGTGGGTGCGAAATGATAACATATTGTGGTTCTAACATACATTTCTTCTGATGACTAATGGTGAATACCAGTTAATATATTTATTGGCCATTTCTGTATCTTATGTAAGACTTTTAGCAATTTAAAAAAAACTGGACTTTTTTGTTGATTTGTAGGAGCTTTAAATGTATATATATGTATGTGTATTCACATACATATTTTCACACACACACATATATTCTGGATATGAGTAATTTTTTCATAAGTATTTTCTTCTGAATATTGGCTTGTACACTTAATGGTGTCTTTTGAGGAACAGGAATGTTGAAATCAAGTGTATTTATATTTAAAATTGCTAGTGACTTTTGTGTAGTAAGAAAATTTGTTTAAACCCAAGGTTGTGAAGAAATTCTCTTATGTGTTCTTGTAGAAACTTTATAGTTTTAGCTTTTACGTTTAGATATGTGCTTCATTTAATTTTTGTGTATGGAATGAGATGGGGCCCAGGTTCACTTTATTCTGTTTACCCAGTTGATCTAGTACTATTTATCAAAGACTCTTCTTTCCTATTCAATTACCCTGACGCTTTTATTGAAAATCAGTTAACCACATTAAGTGTGGAACTCTACTGTGTTCTACGCTGTATGTTTATCCTTCTACCACAGCACACTTTCTTGATTACTGTAGATTAATTGTAAGTCAAAATCATGCAGTGTGAATTTTACAACATAATTTTTCTTAGTCAAGATCGTTCTTCATTCAAGATTGCTTTTCTACATTTAGAATTGTGTTTCTAATTCAAAATCATTTTCATGTTATATAAATTTTAGAATAAGTCTGTGATTTTAAAGAAAAAGCTGCTGGAATTTTGTTGGGATTGTGTTGAATCCATAAGTCAATTAGAAGAGGATGGAAATAACCAATTCTGAGTATTTTAATCCATGAATGTAGGTCTCACTATTTTTTTTGCTTTCTTTAATTAACCTCAATAATGTATTATATGTTTTAGTATAGGGGTCTTTCACATTTTTCATTAGGTTTATTGCTTGGTTTATGATGCTTTTGACACTATATAATATGATATTACTTCCCCTCCCCCAATTTTGTCACTAGTATTGTAACTAAACAAACAAACAAACAAAAAGCCACAGAGGTTTAGCTGCCTGCTTCCACAAAAGCCAAACTCATGAGACAGAGCTGTTGCAAAAGGAAAGAGGTTTTATTCTGGTGCCACACCCTGGGAGAATGGTGGACCCCTGTCACAAAGACCATCTCATCTTTCTGCCAAAGAAAAAGTCCAGCCTTCTTCAGCAAGCCCAAGACAAAAGCCAGTGTTCAGAGTTCCTGCTCCATTTCAAAGTACAGTTCTTTGGAGATGATACAGTTCTAAGCAGCCAGAGGCCCCATTGAAGTATCTTAGCTTGTTCCTGGCTGTTGTCCATTTCAGGCTCCCTCTTGAAGGCTGTGAGTGGACCCCGCTCAGCCACAGGACATGTGGCTGCCATGGCTGCATGGTCACATGCTCCTGGGTGATAGTGCCCCAGTGCACAGGGGAGTGCATCACTAGGTGGGCAAGAGAGAGACACTCTCTCCTGGAGCCCATGGGGAGAATAGCCAGGCGGCCCATGGTGGGAATAGTGAGTGCACCATGTGACTGCAGGTCATGAGCCAGAGAGCCTGTTTGTTTCCCTGGGGTTGTATTAACTTGGACTAAGACAGACCAGGTACTTTCTTAACATAACCAATCAACTTCTCAATCTTTTGCCTGCTTTGGGTGGGTCCACCTCCCAACCCATCCCTTCTTTCCCCTGGCTCGACTGACAGGCATCTTTGGCTCTGAGTCTCCCCCTGCACCATTTTGACTTCTATGGCATATATGTCTGCCTTCCCCCAGTGCCACCCCCAATGTATTTAAGCAGGGAAGGAAGGGCTTCTTCTCTATCCAATTATCTTGCTAGCTTTTCGTGCTCTCAAGCCCTACCCACTGATATTTCTCGTTTTCTGCATGCTCAGTCTAAGATCCTCCCCATCACCACCATCGTGGCCAATGGTGGAGATCCCTCATGCTCCAGACTATCTACTGGTAACAGAATATAGATTTGCTTTAAAAAATACTGTTAACCCTGTGCCTTGTGACCGTGTTCAATTCACTTATTAGTTCTGCTAGTATTTTTGTAGATTTCAAAAAGTTTTCTGTGTGGATAAGCATATTTTATTTATTTATATTTTTATTTTTCATTTTGTATATGGCACTGACCAGGACTCCCTGTACATTTTTTTTCTTAAGTGATGTGAAAGTATATCCTTAACATTTTACTGATTTAGTGGGGTATGCATTTAGTCTTTTATCATTCAATATGTTAGCTGTAGATTTTTCATAGATGGCATTTGTTAGGTTGAAGAGATTCCCTTCTACTTCTTAGTTTGCTGAGAGTTTTATCATGAATAAGTGTTAAATTTTGTTAAATGTTTTTGCTGTATAAATTGAGATATTCATGGGATTTTTAAAAAGTTTCTTAATATAGTAAATTGTTAGATATCAGTTGAGTTTTGAATGTTAAACCAGTCTTGTATTTCCGGGACAAACCTCACTTTTTATATATTTCTAGGTTTGATTTGCTAATCTTTTATTATGAATGTTTACATCCTTGTTCATGAAGGATAATTGACTATAGCTTTATCTTATGATAATTTTTCCTAGTTTTCTGTTAGGGCTATGTTGGCCTCATACTAAAAGGTGGGGAGAGTTCACTCCCCCTCTATTTTTAAATAATGTCTTTAAAATTATTTAAAATAAAAGAGTTTTTTAGTGTTATTTTTTCCCCTTAAATGTTTGGTAGAAATTACTAGTGAAACAATCTGTACCTAGAGTTTCTTTGTGAGAAAAGTTTTGGTTAAAAATTTAATTTCTTTTTAGATAATTTCAATTTAGACCTGTTTCAATAAGTAGAGTATTGTAAGAATTTGTCCATTTCACCTGCCTAACTGATTATCCTTTTAATGTCTGTAGGATCTGTAGTGGCAACCCTCTGTTTCAATTTTGACTTAGGTAACTTATGTTTTATGCCTTATTTGTTAATTATTCTTGCAGATATTTAGAAGTATAATTATTTGTTTAAAGAATTAACTTTAAAAAAATTTTTCTATTTCACTGATTATTTTATTTTACCTTTCGTATTTAATTTGTTGTACTTTGTCTGGCATCTTAAGATAGCTTAAACACTGATTTTTAATTTTTCTTTTTTTCTAGTAAATGCTTTTAAGCTAAATCCTCTCTCTAAGCAGTACTTTAGCTGTATCATAAAGCTTGATTTAAAAATTACTGGTCAGTTTGAAATACTTTTTAATATCCCCTCTGAATGTTTTATTATTGTTGATGTACAGTATTATATTAGTTTCAGGTGTACAACATAGTGATTCAACATTTATATACCTTACAAAGTGATCACCACGACCAGTTTAGCAACCACCTGTCATTGTACAAAGTTATTATAATATTATGGACTATATTCCCTGTACTGTAATTTGCATCTCCATGACTTATTTATTTTATAACTGGAAGTTTGTACCTCTTATCCCCCTTTGCATTTTCCATGCGCCCACCCAAAACATCAGTTTGTTTTCTGTATTCATGAGTCTGTTTCTGTTTTGTTTATTTTGTTTTCTCTTTCACATGTAAGTGAAACCATATAGTATTTGTCTTTCTCTGTTTGACATATTTCACTAAGCATAATACTCTCGAGGTCTACCCATGTCACAAATGGTAAGATTTTATTGTTTTTTATTGCTGAATAATATTCCATTGGGTTTATACACAAGATCATCTTTATCCACTCACCTATTGATGGACGCTTAGGTTGCTTTTATATCTTGGCTATTGTAAATAATGCTGCAGTAAACATAGGGATGCATATGTCTTTCTGAATTACTATGTTCATTTTCTCTGGATATATACCCAGAAGCGGAATTGCAAAGCCATTTGGTAGTTTTATTTTTTATTTTTTGAGGAACCTCCATCCACGCCAATACTTGTCATTCATTAATAATAGCCATTCTAACAAGTGTGACGTGATATCTCATTGTGGTTGGGATTCGCATTTCCCTGGTGACTGGTGACTGTTGAGCGTCCTTTCATATGTCTGTTTGCCATCTGTATGTCTTCTTTGGACAAATGCCTATTGAAGTCATCTGCCCATTTTTAATTAGATTGTTTTTATTTTTGATGTTGATATGTATGAATTCTTTATATATTTTAGATATTAACCCCTTATTGGATACATTATTTGAAGATATCTTCTCTCATTCAGTAGGTTGTTTTTTGTTTTATTCATGCCCTCCTTTGCTGTACAAAAACTTTTTAGTTTGATATAATTCCATTTGTTTCTTTTTGCTTTCTTTGCTGTTTCCCAGAGAAACATATCCAGAAAAATACTGCTAAGACCAGTTTCAAAGAGTTCAGTGCCTGTTTTTTTTCTAGGAGTTTTATGATTTTAGGTTCTATATTTAGGTCTCTAATCCATTTTGAGTTTATTTTTGTATGTGGTGTAAGGATGTCATCATATTTATTTATTTTTTGCATGTATCCAGTTTTCCCAACACCATTTATTGAAGAGTCTGTCATTTTTAAAATCGTATACACTTGTCTCTGTTATCATAGATTAATCGACTTTACATATGGGTTTATTTCTGCACTCTCTATTTTGTTCCATGATCTATGTCTGTTTTTGTGCCACTACCATACTGGTTTAATTACTAAAGACTCCACCAAAAAACTATTAGAACTAATAAATAAATTGCATAATACAAAATTAATATATAGAAATCTGTTGCATTTCTAGATACTGTTAACCCATGAGAGGGAGAAATTAAGAAAATTCCATTTAAAATCTTCAGAAAGAATAAAATACCTAGCAATAAATTTAAATCAAGAGGTGAAATATCTGTACTCTGAAGACTGTAAGACACTGATGAAAGAAATTGAAAATAACACAAATGAATGTAAGGATTTACCATCTTCATGGATTAGAAAGATCTTTAAAATGTCCATACTATCCAAAACAATCTATATATTCAATGCAATCCCTATGAAAATACCAATGGCATTTTGCACAGAATAGAATAAATGATCCTAAAATCAATATGGAGCCACAAAAGACCCTGAATAGTGAAAACAATCTTGAGAAAGAGGAACAAAGCTGGAGGTGTATGCTCCCTGATTTCATATTATACTACAGAGCTTTAGTAGTCTTTTTTTTCTTTTAAATTTATGGTTGTTTTAGAAGTATATTGCTAAATTTTCAAGTATTTTGGGATATTCTCCCTTTTCTTTTTAAATTTAATATCATTTTGGTCAAAGAACCTAAGCTGTGTAATCTCAGTTCTTTGGAATTTGAGGTTTACTTTTTCTCCAGCATAGAATCTATTTTGGTGACTATATTATATGCATTACAAAAAAAATGTATATTCTGCTGTTGTCAGGTGGCATGTTCTTTCTATGTCAACTAGGTGAAAAGTAACTGTTTTTCAAACCATTTGAACCATGACTGATTTTTTTTGTCTAATTGAATAATTTCTGAAAACTGGTGTTGAAATCTCACATCATGACTTGAATTTGTCTTCCTTTTCTAGCTTAAATTTTTTTTGCTTCATATATTCAGAAGCTTTATTATTAGATGTTTACACATTTAGGCTTTTTATGTCTTTTTGATCTATTGCCAATTTTGTCACTATGAAATTTCTATCTAAAATTCTTATTATTGTCCCTCTGTATGTAGTATGTCTTCTTTCTTTGGCTAGTTTTAAGAATTTTCTCTTTTACTCTTATTTTTCAACTGATTATGATGTACCTAAGTGTGACTCACTTTATGTCTTATTGGGCTTTGTTTGAACTTCTTTGATCTGATTGTTTGTAACGTTTGTCAATTTGGAAAATTCTTGGCCATTGTATTTTCAAATATCTCTTCATTTACTTTCTCCCTTTCATCTCTAAAATGAATTACTTGTATGCAAAATCAAGATTACTTAGTATTTTCCCATAGATTTCAGATGCTTTGCTCCTTTTATTACCATCATCCCCCCTGCTTTGGGTTTCATTTGGAATAATTTCAATTATTGACTTAATCTTTAAGTTTATTGATTTTTTCCTTGTACGTAGTCAGTTAAGCCCATTGCGTAAATTATTTTTTTATTATTATAAGCATTTCAGTTTGTATCTTTTTTTAACAGTGTATAGCTCTCTTCTAAAATTTTCCATATTTTTGCACATTGTTTTCCACCTTATTTATTAGACCTTTTAACAAATTTGTTATAGTTGTTTTGTAAACCTTGTTTGATATACCTGACATTTAGATCATCTCTGGATCTGCTTATACTGTTTTCTCCTGATTAGTAATCAAATTTTGTTACTTCTTCTTATATTCTGGGATACCCTTGGGAGATTTCTTTCAGCTTTTCAGTATGGCTTTCAGCTTTTTGTGTTTCTAAGTTCTGTTTTTCAAAATCTCTTTGGCTTTCTGCTTTTCAAAATCTATCCACTGTGGTAAAGGACTAGGGAGCGTTGGAGGGACGTCTCTCAGTTCTATTGCTTCCCTCCCAGCCTTCAGCAAGCCAGGGATTTGTATTTGAGATTGACCCTGGGAATCTGACCTTTCCCAGAGTCAGAAGGGGGAGGGTCTCTCTAGGCTGCTTAAACTGCTCTCATCTTTCCTTGTACTACTAGTCTTCTCCATGCATTCAAAATTCATGGGGAAGAATTGCTGGGTGGGGCATTCTTATTCTGTGGCTGGGGCCCTCAGGATTCCAGTTCCTCTCACCAGCTTTGATTGGCTTCTTCCGTGCTCAGCAAATCCCTGTGCTTGAGGAGGCTTCCCTTTCTGCTAGGGACAACAGCATCTCTGAATGTCTTCTACCTTATAAAGGATGAATAACTTTTGGCATTTGGTTCATTTAGGTTTCTTTAAATGCTGGTTTTCTTTCTGGGTTTAAAAACACTATAGTTTTATAATTAATCAGCATGTTCTCATTGTTGGGAGTGACAGTCTTGCAATTTTCCACATTCTAACCAGAAGTTAAGTCTTTGGACTAACTTAAAAGATGTATTAAAGTCATATAATGAAGTGTTTATAAATCAAATAAAATGTATCTTAAGGTTTATAATTATACTCTATTAAAAATTAAAGTCTATCATTCACTTTTATCACATAAATATTTTTACTAGATAACCTTTGAGTGTTTTTAAAATGCAAATCCATATTTAAAAGAAAAATGTTTGCTACCATTGAGATAATAATAAGAATGTGATAAGGCTTTACAGAATATGCTAAAATGAATACTAGGAAATATTTTGGGCAAAGCTTTAAGTTTTACAAAAATTAATTTTTCAAGCTAATTATAAATTAAAAGACTTTTCATGGTCTTCCTCAGCTCCTACTCATTGACCTCTTGCATAGCATATTTAAAATGTGGCTATTTTAGATACACAAATTAACTTTAAGGACAGTAAAAATTAACTGTACTCAAACTTGGTATTGCAATTTTAAAATTAAACTTATAATGGCTAGGTATTTGTCTTAATTTTTCTAATGTATGTGATGTTCCTTTTTTCTCTCTCTTCTTTTTTTAGGAATACTAAACCAAAATATTAGGAGGAAAACAGAAACATGGCTCGCCATATTATATTTCTTTGGATAGTTTCGCTCTTGCTTCTTCAGAATTCTGTATCCACTGAAGACGGGGAAATAAGATCAAGTAAGAACTTTTTGTTATCAACACATTGATTGTGGACATCAAATACGGGGAGCTTAATAAGGATTTTATTCTTAGTGTCTTTGATGATGTAATTTCCTAAAATGAATGAATTGCTTTGTTACATATTAACTGAGAGGAAAAGCTTTTATGAGAGGTAATTTTGAGACAGTTCTATGGTAATTATTTTTTCTGTTTATCCATCAGGCTTTGGTATAAACAATCTGGTATTGAGTTCGGCCGTTTATGAGCTTCCTGATATGGAGATACAAAAAAAAAAAAAAAGCAAAACCTACCTCCTAGGGTGGCTATTAGGACCATCCTATGAGGTTATCTCACAGTGGTAATGAGATAATCCATGTAAATGAGATAATGCATGTAAATGGCTTAGCACAGTGACATCTCAGTGAATTGTGACTATTCTGACTCCCTATAGGAAAACTTTCATTAGAGAAGGAGGGATAAATGAATGTAGTTCTGCTACCCAGGCCACCAGGTGCAAATATCATACTTCTTTTTAAAAATTTGCTTATTTCATGTTTTAAAACTTAGAAACCTAAAGGCCCTACTCTAAATTAATTATGGTTTCTATAATAGTTAAATCACATGGTTTGACTTCTTGATTTAAATTGGTTTAAAATTTATTAAAAAAATGTTTGTGTAGCACTTATAGTTTAACCCACCCAATACTCTTAAAAGGTAGACTTGTTTCTCTGTTTTTTGAGTGGGAAAAGAGATTCACAAAATTTAAGAGGCTTACCTAGTGTCATACGGCTTGTTAGAGCTGTGACTAATATTTAAACTATGCTTTTGATCTTCAGTCCATTGCTTTTTCTATGACATTGGTGATTCATCTCCCTAAGAAGCAGGTCTCTTGAAGTGGTATTTTGTCTGGTGTTTATCAACAGCAATAGTTTCTTTTTGTACCCATGGTCTTGGTTAACCTTACAGGTATGAAATATATGTCCTATGGCTCTGGAAAGAGGGGTAGGAAGGGCCGAGAATAGCCTATAACTGTTAACCACAGAATCAAGTGGCAAACAAACACTAGCAGGTCCAGACAATAATGAACCTCATAGTATTGAGGAAGAGCAACATTGAAGGGCTGCACAAGCACAACTTTCCTGTCCTTTCAAAACCTTACAAAAGCCATAACCCCAGACCAGTGTCCAAAAATAACAGAAGAACTGCATTCCCTTGGGTTAGAAAAGTTGCCTTTGGGCCAAATTCCATTCTGGTGTCCCTGCCCTGAACTCTGGCAGTGGTCACTGTGGCAGAGGTTGTTGGAGTAGTGCCCTTCTGCACTGCACCACCACCTGCCATAAAGGACCTTAAGCGTAATGTCATAATCGCACTTACAATTTTTAGACAAATCCAATCCATATTTAAGCAGGGTTTTTTTTCCTTTTTCTCTTTCTTTTTCTTTTTCTTATTTTTTCTTTTCCTTTTTCTTTTCCCTTCCCTTCCCTTCCCTTCCCTTCCCTTC
>PVJD01014475.1:0-28895 GCA_004026545.1 Mormoops blainvillei
CTTTCCTTGCAGAGAACGACAGGCTGTTCATCGTGATGGAGTATTGTGATGGAGGGGACCTCATGGAAAGAATCAGCAGACAACGGGGCGTGTTATTTAGTGAAGAGCAGGTAAAAACACTCCTAATTTGCCTTTTCATTTTATGCGGGAGCATTAAATTTATAATGCCATAAGCAGAAGACTGTGTTCAGGTGAAGCATGATTGCTGGTAAAGAATTCAAACCATAAAACAGCGATTGGTGCTCTTTCATCCACAACGTGTTTGCAATGGAACGTAAAGTGAGTCTCTTTCTGAGAGTGACGTCTGCTTGAGAAAAGAGAGTGTCTTGTTTTGGGACAATCTGAAGTAGGGCGCCCCTGAGATAAATTTGCATGGCTTAAAAAAAAAGTCTGAACATGGGTGTCCTTGGCCATTTAAAATAGTTACCGGTTCACTCTTCTTCCTCTGTGCATTTGGTGCCCTGGGTGGGAAGAGCGCCCCGCTTTGCTGGGAGTGGGGGCAGGATAGAAACTCTTCTAAGCAATGACTCTTTTGTTTCATTGGTTGTGAAGAGAAAGGAGTGAAAAGGTGAGGAATAATGGCGGCAATTCCCATTTTCTCTTTGCACAAACACATTTTTTTTTTCGGACTCTGAGCTCCCCTTGGAGACCTCTTGGATGGAGGCAAGGGCATGTGCGTGGCGGTGCATCTGCGTCAGGCCATGTGCAGTTGATGGGAAATGCCACCTGCCTCGGGCAGTGCCCAGTGCAATGGCCCGATGTCTGTCCTTAGGCCACTTGTTTCTTTGTGTTATTCTAGCATTTAAGAGCATCGTGCCCATATAAAATGTCATATGTAGAATGTAGAAATGATTAAAGAATCAATATCTCTAACCTCTGTAAACTTAATCAAGCATTTTTCCTATGCTGATTTACACTGTATATTAAATTCTGTATTTGTAGAAACTCTGCTTCCCTTCCAGGTGTTTTTTTGCCACATTTTATAAAAACACACTTTTCTCGACAAAATTTTGAATTCCATTTCTTTGTTGGGCGAGAACTAAAATTACAACTGAATCATAGTATCTGGAATCCAGCTTTTCCCTGTTGTCTCCCTCTTTCTGTATACTTTGACAAAGAGCGAATGAAAGTTTACAGTAGTTTAAGTAAATCTCTATAGGATTAGAACATATTTTACTGAAGAGGGTCATGTCCAGCTAAGGTACATAACATCATGACTAAGAAAATTAAACTTTAAAAAAGTTTAAAAGTAACATTTTTTGTCTTTGTATTATATATATATATATATATGGGTATTTCATTAAAAATTTTAATAGCCTCCCATACTGTCCATTCCCTCCTCTTTCTTTCTCTGCCCTTGGCATCCTCCTTCCACTGAAAGAAAATCCCGTGGCACCAGGGTTATCAAGAATCAGCACTGCTTGACCCCTATCCCGATGCAGGTAGCCAGCCACCTGGTGTTAAGAGAAAAGGAAACTGAGCTGCCTCCCTCTCTCATTTGCTTCCCTTTGTCTTTTGTGTATGTGGAGTTCACTCTGATAGCAACACGTCGGGACTGCTTTTCGCACCTGTATATTGCTAGGCCATACATTGATTAGCTTCATTCATACACACGCACACACATAAATATGCCGCTTCCAACTTTTTGCATATTACCATGAAGACACTTCAGTGACACCAGACACTCACAAGACTTGTTTTATGTTCCCTCGACAGATTCTGAGTTGGTTTGTGCAGATTTCTCTGGGACTAAAACACATTCACGACAGGAAGATCTTACACAGAGACGTTAAAGCACAGGTAACAGATCAGAGAGAGGACAGAGACAAGACTGACCTTTTGCTTCCTTGAAACCTCACAAACGACATAGCATTTTCTCCATTTATAGAATATCTTTCTTAGCAAGAACGGAACGGTGGCAAAGCTTGGGGACTTTGGTATAGCAAGGGCCCTGAACAAGTAAGTACTTTAGAAAGTTATTTTTTTCTATTTAGATCAGCCATATATATATATATGTATGTAAATATCATAAGTGAAGAAGAGATTAAAGGCTTGCTTTCCAAATATTTTTTGATAACTGTTTATATAAATCCATTAAATCATTCAGATGAAAAATAAATAAATCATTCAGATGGCATTGTATCTGAGATTAAAATTCCCAAGATAAATCTTGGCACGATAGAATGATGTTGGCAATATTGTGTAGTGTGATCGAAACTTGTCAGATGAGGGTGGGTGGGGCGGGGGCCAATGGGGGAAAATTGGGACAACTGTAACAGAACAACAAAACAAAAATTAACTAATCAAATGAGGTGTCACTTTAATATGCATGACGCTAGTGAGAATTTAGCGAAACAGACAAGTTTGCACATGCTGTGGGGGATATTTTGGTGTGACTTTCAGAAGACAATTTGGTGGTAATATCAACAGATTTTTAAATGTTCTATTTCTGGAAATTTGTTCTAAGGGAATAATGTGAAATTTGGAATAATTTAAATGCCTAATCATTGGGAAATGGTTAAATGTAACAGAGCTTGGCCTGGCCAGTACCTGAATATGAGATAACCATTAACATTCATGATTTTGAACATTTCTTGACGAATATGAGGAAATATTTGTGACATCAGGTAAAAAAAAAAAAAAGGAACTCTAAATTTTAAATATACTATGATCACAGTGTTGTGGAAAATATGCATGGAAAAAGGTAGGAAAGAAATATATCAGAATTTTAACAAAAATTGTTTTTGGGTGGTAAGACTATGGATACTTTTTTCCTTCTGTATTCACTTTCACATTTTCCAAATTTAAATCATGAGAGCGTGTTACTCTGATAATTGGAAAGAGGGAAATTTTTGTAATATAACAACCGTACCTCTGTGTGGAGGCTTTAGGCCATAAAATTTTTTTAATGTGCAGATTTTGGGGAGCTGAATTATAAGTTTAACAATCAACTATTTTTATTACTCTGTTATAAATGTGCAGTCTGTGTTTTCTTTAATATGGGCATGCATCAAATTTTGTTATGTATTTTTTTTCTTGTGTGTTCATATCTTAAGCCTTTTTTTTTACTCATAATAAACCACATTATTTTACTATTTAATATAATTTACTAGTTCCATGGAACTCGCTCAGACTTGTGTTGGAACTCCTTACTACCTATCTCCAGAGATCTGTCAGAATAAACCCTACAACAATAAAACGTGAGTGACCGACTCTTGGTTTGAAAGTCTCAGAAAAATCTGATGGATTCGCTCATTCTTATGGTACTTTCATCATTTCATTTTTTTCATGTGTGAAATGAATATCCCAGTGACTGTCTCTGCCACTTTGGTGTTCCTAAAAGCTTTTGAACTTATTTAGAAAAAAGCAAATTCTCTATATTTAAAGATACAAGAGAGAGGATAATGTTGAAAATTGCAGGTATTGTGACATCTGTCCTTGTGTATGCTTTTCATACTGTGGGGGAAGAACAAACTTTCCTCTATCCTCAGAACTCGTCTGGCTGGTCTAATAACCAAATAGACATTGAGACAGGTTAGCAAGAGAAAATAACCAAATTTAATACATATATATGTATGGGAACCCCACATGCATGAGAGTGTCAGAGACCCCACATGCAGGAGAAGTTCAGAGACAGAAAGGGAACATGGGCCATCGCTGGTGTAGCTCAATGGATTGAGCGTCAGCCTGCAAACCAAAGGGTCACCGGTTTGATACCCCAATCAGGGCACATGCCTAGGTTGCAGGCCAGGTCCCCAGCAGGGGGTGCGCAAGAAGCAACCACACATTGAAGTTTCCCTCCCTCTCTTTCACTCTCCTTTCCTCTCTGTCTAAAAATAAAATAAATAAAATCTTTTAAAAAAGAAAAAGAAAAAAAGAAAGAGAACATGGGCATATAAGCCATTCTGAGCTATGGATGAGGTAAGGTGACTTAAGGATAAGAGCAGACCTTTAGTAAGTAGAAGTTTTCTTGGCCCTGTAGATAGGTCTAAAGAAGTTATCTCTGCTAATAGGTTATTATGGGCTAGACCCCTAATTTAAGTTCTCCTAGGTACTTGAAAGGGGGGGCAGAGGTTTCTTTGGAACCTGTGGCTAAAGTTGCCTTTAGTTCAAAGCGATCTGCAGACCACCGAGTCACATCTTGAGTGGCTCACTGTGAACCCCCACAATACCTTCTAAGCTCTATTTACTTTATTGCAGAAAAGTGCTGTAGGTGGGCACGATGGAAGGCCATGTGGTCTGGCGACAGAGCCCTGGATTAGGAGTGCAGGATCCTAGTCTTACGTAGGTGTTCAGAATGAGTCACCCCAAGGTGTGCTTCTGTGGTATGTGGATTATTTTTGAGCGAAAGGCAGCCAAGACCCTTGGGCTCAATAGAAACTTCTGCTCCCCACAATTACCAAGAAGAATTTAAATTAGGGGGCTTGCACATAATAAGTTATCAGCAATAACCTTTTTGACCTATCTGTAGGGCAAGGCAAACTTCTAATTACTCAAAATCTGTTCTTATCACTGTGCAGTTGATACCGGCAGCCCAGTAGCACATTCTGTGCCCCTGGCAAGATGGCAACAGGTGGGAGCGTTACACTGAGTGTGGGCAAGGCTAGGCAAAACAACTGGATAAGGGAAAAGCCCTCCTTTCCCCCTTCCGGTCCTTGATTGGTGGTGGGACCAGGGGAAGGCAGGCGCATGTGCCATAGAGGTCAATATGGTGGTAGGGGGAGGTGCTATGTCCGAAAAACATGTCAGTCTAGCCTATGGAAAAGAGGGGATTGATTGCAGGGGCCAGACCCTCCTGGAGCACATGGAAATTTAGGATGAGAAAAAGCACCTGGCTCAGCCCACACAGGTAACTTATATAAGCCCAGGGGAAGAAAGAGATGCTCTCTTGGCCCACCTTGCAAATGTACCGGCTGACGTGTTTGTGGGAACTTATGGTCCTGGAAGTGACATGGCCAATGGCGGCACTGACAACACACACAGACTCCAGGAGGGAGCCTGAAGCTACACAGACACCCACTTAGCTGCCTTGGGCTCCAAAGGACAGATGAGGCTGGAGTGGGAATTCTGGGCACTGCCTTGGGTTTTCGTCTTTCTGGGAATGGCTGGGTTTTGCCTGTATTTTGTGGACGAGGTGAGCCTGCCATCTTCCCAAATTGTGCAGCATTTCAATAAAGACCACTTTCCTTTCCCACCAACCTCTGCCTCTGGAATTTGTTGCCTGTGGGTGGCGACAGGCAGCCAAACCCCACTTTGGTTCAATAACTCAGTGACTTTCCTCCCCTCTGAAACCCCAAGGCACCTTACCTCATCCTTAGCTCAGACCGTCCTATGTGCCTCATTTTCCCTTTCTGCCTCTGAGCCTCTCATATATATGGGGTTCCCATATGTACATATGTACTTAAATTTGGTTATTTTCTCTTGTTCACCTGTCTCATATAGATTTAATTACGAGACCAGCTGAAAGAACCCAGGGGGTACAGGAAAGTTCCTTCCTTTTCCACACTTGGCTCTGTCACCAGCTGGATCAAGTCAGTTGACCTGCAACAAGAGTGTTAGCTAGACAATCATTAAGGCATCCTGCACCTTTAAAACCCAACTAGTGTTCAGAGCCCAGTGTTCATGACTAATATTAATACACGCAGTGCTAAAAGATGAAGATGAGTTGGTTTTTCACCTCCATGTAAGGAGAAGGAAAAAAATTTCACTTCTCAGAGCGTGGCTGCCATTTGAGCCAGGTGGCTGAGCAGCAAGACTGAGTTTCTTTTGCAAGTTAATTGTCCATTTGTTTAGGGAAATGCCCGAGGGCTATGTGGCTGTTTGACTTTGAAAGATAAATAGAAGACAAGGCCCAGTTGGTAGAGATTTACAAAAAGAATGGTAAACATTTCTCTGCCTAATAAGAACAGAGGCATTTGGGGCACCCGGTGCCCTGGCACTGGAGGAGTTGGACCTCCAGCTGAGCAGGATGTCGCCAGGGGAGGGCTGGGGGGAAGGGCAGGCTGTCCAGAGTGCAGTTTAGTGCTGCCGCCCTGCGGTTAGCAGCACTATTTTGTTTTCTCGGGCTGTTTTTTAAGAATTTGGGCCAATATACAAATACATTAATTTGGTGCTTCTGGGCATTAGAAGATTTTAGTGATAATCAGCTGCCCCCTTTAGACCAGGAAAGCCATTCCCAGGTTCACCACAGCCCCCACCCCACACAGGGGGGCACACGATATGCAAAAGCTCCCTCACAGTCCCAGGTGACCCCTCCCTCGTGGGACCCCTGTAGGCACAGGAATTCACCCCGTGGGCTACTGAGGGCGCTGGAGGCAGAGGAGGAGCCAGGGACTAGGGAAGACCAGGTCAACACACAATTCTGGGTGGCGGGGGAAAGTGGTCAGTGAGTTTCTAGAAGCTCTAGGAAAAGTCTAGAAGCCAGTTAGAAGTTGTTTCCTACCTATTCTGTATGCAGACCTTTGGCATATCCCTCTCTGCACCACTGGCACACACTCCAAGAAGTGTCACTAAATGGGGGAGACATTTACTTCACTTGCTGGGACCCTTCCTGTTTTGACTCCAACTTCTTACTTTCTTGACTTTTCATTGTATCTTTTTTTGGTCTCTTAAATGATTGCTTCTTGTTCTATATGGTAACTCTTCGTTAAACCGACCACATAGAAATACTAAGCACTAAAGAGCAGCTCTCTAGTCATACGCAGTAAGCACATTTTCCAAGTTTATTGAGTATCAGACGCTGCAGTCACCATTTCATATACTTTCGATTCTGTCGATAGCCTTGAGTAGAATACCCCTTGCTCAATCAACCAGATTCTACCTTTTCAATCAGAACAAATTCGTGTTTGAGTCCTGCCTCCCTCCGCCAGATGCTCAAAATTTCATATTCACTTTCTTTGAGCACATGATGTTAAAGTAAACATGGAGCCATCAGATGGTGGCAAGTTTGTCCACCTTTTCTCTGTAAGGGTTCTGACAAATGGCAGATTGCTTTTAGTTTACCTCTTACATTAGTAAGAATAAGAGTTGTAATGTATCTGAAAATATTTCTAAAAATGCATCAGCCTCTGTAAAACTGTAAGGATACACTAATGTAAGGCACTGTAACGATAAGGCTTTTATTAAAAACTGTGGATATTTTTTAACATGTAAACTCTTATCTTCTGCAGGGATATTTGGTCTCTTGGCTGTGTTTTATATGAGCTCTGCACACTCAAGCATCCTGTAAGTATGTTTATCGTTGGATTAATATTTAATTATTGAAACTATATCAATTAAATTCACTTCTGAGAGAAAAAGATTAATGTTGGTTTTATTCAAGTGTTTAAAATTATGTGGACATGCCCTGGCCATGTGGCTCAGTTGGTTGGAGTGTCGTCCCGTACAACAAAAGGCTGAGGGTTGGTCAGGGCACATACCTGGGTTGAGGGTCCCATCCACGGTAGGGACAGGAAGCAACCGATAGATGTGTTTCTCTCTTTCTCTCTGTCCCTTCCTCTCTCTAAATCAGTATGAGTAAACATCCTCTAAAAATAAAATTACATGGATTAGCTATTAAGAAGAATGATAGATCTCTATATGCTGATGTGGAAAGATGTCCAAGTTAAATTATAAAGTAAAAATTCCAAGGCAGAGAATAGTATATGAGGCATATTTCCACTGAAAATAAACTGTGTGAACATATATAATCAGCAAAGGGAAAGCATGGGTGTGTGGGATGAAGGCTGGAGGAAACGAGGCATGAGCTTCCAAGAGCCTGGCCCAGTAGAATCACGCAGGTTGCGCCAATTCTTCCAACAGCAAGTTGTGACAACAGGTGTGAAATGTCAGGTACCAGGGAAGCTCATCAGAGACCCAGTGCCCAGGTTTTGATGGTGGACTGGTCACGTAAGTACCCTCTGCCTGGCATGTACGACACTTCCAGACGCCTGGGAAGAAAGCGGGGATTCAACATAAACATAGTTTACACAAAGAGTGCAGGTGAAGAGACCCCTCCGCCTAGCGACTGGTGGGAGCTCTCTGGAAATCTAAGTTCCCAGACATCAGCCAAGGGCCGCTACTGCAAGCAGGCCTTTCTAAGGATAGCCGTCGTAGGCCCGCTGTGTCAACTGTTTTTTGCACAGCAGCCATCACTCATATTGCCCGAGGTCACACGGCTGGTAAGAGTCCTACCTAAACCTGCATCTTTAATGCCACACCTTGCTGCCGAACGTTGTGATTCACATCCGCGATACGGTCCGAGAAATGCGTCTGTGGGGGATTTTGTCGTTGCGCGAACATTGTGGAGCGCGCTTACGCAAACCCCGATGGCCCAGCCTGCTCGGCACCCAGGCTCTGTGTCCAGCCTCTTGCTCCTATTGTAGTGAACACTCTCGGCAATCGTAACACAACGGTGTTTGTGTATCTAAACATCTGAACATAAGAAAGGCACAATAAAAATAAGACATAAAAGATAAAGTGTGTGAACACATGCATGCGGGCGGGCTGGGGGTGGGTGCCGGGGCTCCCCTCCCCTTCAGTCCGCACCCGTTGCTCCACCCCCAGCTCCAGGCCCCCGCCATGGGTGGGCGCAGGGCAGGTGGACAGCACACTGAGCCTCCTCATCTGTGCCAACCACCCAGAGCTAGTGGTAAATTCAGCATCGTAGTTGGCGCCAGCTTTTCCCTTCAACGTTGCAAACAGACTGTTCGCTTGTAGCCCGTTACAGTCTAATTGGAGCCCGGCTGTATATGCGGTCCGTGGTTGACTGGAACACTCATGTGACACGTGGCTGTAAGTGTAAATAACAGAAGTTCATACAATGGAAACGGTCCTGGTTTATGAAGCATTTTTGTGGAAATGTTTATGTTATGTTCATTTAAAAAGCAAGGTGTAGTCCTGGCTGGTGTAGCTCAGTGGATTGAGCGTTGGCCTGCAAACCAAAGGGTCGCTGGTTCAATTCCCCAGTCAGGGCACATGCCTGGGTTGCGGGCCAGGTCCCTGGTAGGGGCGCGTGAGAGGCAACCACACATTGATGTTCTTTCCCTCTCTTTTTCTCTTCCTCTCTGTCTAAAAATAAAATAAATAAAATCTTAAAAAAAAAACCAAGATGTAAAATTTTATATCATTATGCCCTCAACTCTATAAAATAAACATTTCTTTTTAAAGCCTAGGAGGAAATATACCTCCGGGTGGTAAAATTATATGCATTTTCCCTGCATATTTATAATTTCCTGTACCTTCCAGTCTTCTAGAATGTGTAAATATTATTTTGATAAGAAGAATTAAAACAAAAAATATTGTTTTAAATAACATGGCATCTTGTTGAGTAACTGCTGGCAATATCTACTCATGAAATCTTAGCTGGCAAAAATAATTTAGGGTGGACCATGATGCTTCTAACTGAACTTTAAAACATTGTTTTGTGTCTTGATGTTACTTTAAATACTAGCTCTGAATTTTTTCCTAATTTAGTTTTGTTATGCCTTGTCCTTTCAGTTTGAGGGTCACAACTTACAGCAGCTGGTTCTGAAGATTTGTCAGGCCCATGTTGCCCCAGTCTCGCCAAGGTTTTCCCGTGATCTTCAGTCTTTGATATCACAGCTCTTTAAAGTATCTCCCCAAGATCGGCCATCTATTAATTCAATTTTGAAAAGGCCCTTTCTAGAGAATCTTATTGCCAAATACTTGGCTCCCGAGGTGAGTTCGGAGGTGGTTCTACCTGGATGTTGACCGAGGTTTCGGTTAGCTGGCCCTTAACGGGTGTGTTTGGCTCTAGGTCATTCAGGAAGAATTCAGCCGCACCCTCAGGCACAGAGCAAGACCACCAGCTTCTCACCCTGCTGGGAGGATGGTCCCAGGTAAGAACAGCTGAACTATGCAATCCAATCCATTTATTACATGTGTCTCACGTACTGCGTTAGAATATCTGGCTGACAGCATTAGCAGGGAAATTTCACCAAATATATCGAACGTGGACATTTGAAAAAAAATGAGCAACATATGCAGGAGAAATGCCATCTTGTCCAGTTAAGCCCAGCGGGTGTGCCTGCATCTCCAGCTCACAGATGACCTGGAGAAGCCATCTCCTCTCTTTTCATTACTCAGGAAAATTTCACGAAGCAGTGGATTTGCTAAGGAAGAGATGCTTGAAGAGGTAGAATCCACACTTAACTTTTGTGTAGAGAAGGTATAGAGAGTAAGAAAGAGTTCACAGACAGACATGGGATGACGAAATGAAGCTTCTTTTTTTCGAAATAGAAAGGATGGACTGGCAATTAAGAATTCTCTTGGAGGGCCCACTGGAGCTGGAGTTAGAACCTGGGGCCTAATCAGCAACAGCGCTAGAACCATAACTACATGATCCCCAAATTAAACAGGTGATACTTTATGGTAGTGATCAGTAGAAAAACGTTAGTGCCGGGAATCAGCTGATGACGTGACGAAGCTCTGTGAGAGAGAGAGTGAGAGAGTGTGTGTGTGTGTGTGTGAAAGAGAGAGAGAGAGAGTGTGTGTGTGTGTGTGAGAGAGAGAGAGAGAGAGTGTGTATGTGTGTGTGAAAGAGAGAGAGAGAGTGTGTGTATGTGTGTGTGAAAGTGAGAGGTATCAAAGAAGGGAAAACTACTCATTCAATTGATGTGAAAGTAAGACGGGCAGGGTTGAGTGACAGCCAAAAGTCTGAACTTAAAAGATGAGGAGCAGTAGAAAAACCCCTCTAAGGGCTCAGTGATAGGGAAATACTAACCACTGTGGTAGAAAAACGAAAACTGAGGAAAGGTAGAAAGGGAAAATAAACAAATTAACCCCTTTGCCATCTTTTCTTTGGTTTGGCCCTGCTATGTACTGGCTTAGACTGAGAATGCTAGAAAGGATGCAAGGAGAGGATGAGAGAAAGTGCGTTGTCCACATCCTTAGTAACGTAGGAAAGACAGGAAAACAAGAACACGTGTTGATGGTGACCAAGGAAACATATCGGAAGACCTACTCACCCATTCCAAACAACAGCGTGACGTGAATGGCGTGGCCCGATGGCCCAGACTCTGATGACTGCGTTTAATCACTCCTGCTGTCACCTTGTGCATATTGTTTCTGTAAATGTGAACAGTAACTTAATTTTTTAAAAAGTAGTACCCTATGTTACTAGAAATATGTAAAGGAACCCTGGAAAAATGGTTCCCTCCATTCAAAGAAAATGCATAATGATTTTTCGTCAGTGTTTCTCTAACTGGGAAGAAATGTCTCTGGATAAAGTAAACTTGCTCTGTTATGAAATGCCCCATACGTTGAAACTCTCACAAGCAGCAATCTTAAAACTGTGAAAATTTTTAAAAATTGAAGTTGTTTTATTTTGCTTAAAAAAGATTCTAAAATACAGAGAGTGAGATTCCAGGGGAAGCACCTACCAAGATCAAGAATATCAGTGCCAATGAAAAGGAAGGATATAATATATGGGAATGAACAGAGACCACCAGCTGGAACCCCGAAGCCCATGTCTGTAAGTCATACTAGACCCTTTTTCTGGGTTTTCAGCTGGTGGTGTATTCTGCACACCTACTCACATATGTTCATGTGGTAACAGCTCATTACTTTGGAATTCACTAGTTTTATACTTAATAATAAAACCTTTCTGTAATTAGAGTGGTACTGTATTGGACAATTTCTAATTGTTTGATTTTTTTTAAAACAATGCTGTGTTTTCTTATAAGTATTCTGTACATTAGTTGTGGTTGTCTTTTCATAAGTTAAATTCTTTTCATTTCTTTACATAAAAAAGGTTTTCTATACGAGACAAGTGAGTGGCATAGCATAGTGGTAGGAAACATGCATTTCATATTCTTAAATCTGACATGTTATAGATCACTGAGATTTTTAAATTATGTAATCATTGCTCTTTTCCTAGAGATTGTTTATGCATAATTATTTGAATACACTTCAGAGGAGTATTGAATCTTTTAGTTCATGCTGGTGAAATGATCTGGTATATAAATAATAAAATGGATATTGTCTTTTAATTGAAGAATTATATTTGTAAAGAAGGCTCATGGTATAATTAGAGGACCATTTGGAAGTACATTTACTAAGTGTCTACTTGATACACAGACATTTAGAAAATGTGTTGGTGTATAAATAGATTTTTGAACTACTAGTTAATTTATTGTTCTTCATTTTGACAGAATGTGGCTTAAGTTTATAAAAGAAATTTTGAAAACTCATACAATATATTGTACTGTGTGTTCACCACCCCAAGTCAGGTCTCCTTTGATCATCATTTAACCCCCCTCCCGCCTCCCACATCCCTTTCCCTCTGGTAATCACCATACTGTTGTCTGTGAATTTTTTTCTTTTTTTGCTTAATCCCTTCAACTCTTTCACCCAACCCCTCAAACCGTCTCTCCTCTAAAAGCTGTCAGCCTGTTCTCTGTATCTGAGTCTGTTTCTGTTTGTTTTTTACTTTATTTTGTTCATTAAATGTGCTGTGCAAAACCTTTTTAGTTTAATATAGTCCCATTTTTTATTTTCCCTTTTGTTTCTATTGCCCGAGGAAATATATCAAAAAACATATCACTACGAGAGCTGCCCTAGATTTTACTGCTTACATTTTCTTCTAGGATTTTTGTGGTTTCACATGTAACAGTTAAGTCTTCAATTGATTTTGAGTTTATTCTTGTGCACAGTGTAGGAAGGTGGTCTAGTTTCATTTTTTTTTTTCATGTGTCTGTCCAATTTTCCAATACCATTTATTGAATAAGCTATCTTTACCTCATGTTATGTTCTTGCCTCCTTTGTCAAATATTAATTGACCATAAAGGTATGGGTTTATTTCTGGGCTCCCTCTAGTCTGTTCCATTGAACTATATGTCTCTAAAGCTACATGCCCTTTTGATAGCTATGACTTCATAGTATAGTTTGATATCAGGTAGTATGATTCCTCCAACTTTGTTCTTCTTTCTCAAGAGTGCTGTGGCTATTCGGGATCTTTTGTAGTTCCATATATATTTTTGGAATATTTGTTCTAGTTCTGTGAAATACCTCATTGGTATCTTGATAGGAACTGTGTTGAATCTATAGATTGTTTTGGGTAACATGGACATTTTAATGGTTTTAACTCTTCCTATCTAAGAACACGATAACACGGTATATACTTCCACTTGTTTGTATCTTTTTCAATTTCTTTTTTCAGTGTCTTATAATTTTTCCAGTATAGGCCTTTTACTTCCTTGGTTAAATTTATTCCCAGGGTGCTTTTTTTTTTTTTACTGCAATTCTAAATGGGATTGTTTTCTTAGTTTTCTTGCTACTAGTTTATTATTGGTATGTAGGAATGCAACTGATTTATGGATATTTATTTTTATACTGCTACTGTACTGAAAGCATTTACCAGTTTGCGTAGTTTTTTGGTGAAATCTCTAGGGTTCTCTATATATAGTATCATGTCATCTGCAAATAATGACAGTTTTACTTTTTCCTTTCCAATTTGGATGGCTTTTATTTCTTCTTATTATCTGATTGCTGTGGCTAGGACTTCCAGTACTATGTTGCAGAAGAGTAGTGAAAGCAGACATCCCTGTCTGGTTCCTGACCTTAAGGGAAACATATGTAGTCTGCCCACTGAGTATGATGTTGGCCGTGGGTTTGTCATATATGGCCTTTATTACACTGAGGCATACTCCCTCTATTCCCACTTAGCTGAGAGTTTTTAAAAAATCATAAATGGGTGCTAGCTTTTATCAAATGCTTTTTCTGCATCTATTGATATGATCATGTGATTTGTATCCTTTATTTTGTCTATGTGGTTTATCACATTTATTGATAGCCATATATTTTACCAACCTTACATTCCCAGAATTAATCCCATTTGATGACTGTATGTGATCTTTTTAATGTATTGCTGGATCCACTTTGCTAATATTTCATTGAGGCTTTTGCATCTATGTTTATCAGGGATATTGGCTTATTATTTTCTTTTTTTTTGTAGTGTCTATATCTGGGTTTGGAATTAGGATAATTTTGGTCTTGTAAAATGAGTTTGGGAATTGGCTCTCCTCTTAAATTTTTTGGAAGCGTTTGAGAAGGAAAGGTGTTAGTTCTTCTTAGAATGTTTGGTAAAATTCATCTGTCCAGGACTTTTGCTCATTGGGAGTTTTTTGACTACAGCTTCGATATCACTAGTTGTAATTGATCTATTCAGATTTTCTGATTCTTCCTGATTTAGTTTTATAAGATTGTATGTTTCTAGGAGTTTATCCATTCCTTCCGGGTTGTCCAATTTGTTGTCGTATAGTTTTTTGGAGTATATTCTTTGTATTTTTTTTGCTGTCAGTTGGTACTTCTTCCCTTTCATTTCTTATTTATGTATCTGGACCCTCTCTCTCTTTTTCTCGATGAGTCCCGTTAGTGGTTTGTCACTCTTGTTTATCTTTTCAAAGAATAAGCTCTTGGTTTTATTGATTTTTTTTTTAAGATTCTATTTCATTTATTTCTGCTCTGACTTTGTTATTTTTTCTTCTACTCACTTTGGGTTTTGTTTGCTGGGTTTTTTTTTTAATTCCTTAGTGGAGCCACAGAGTAATCCACAGTGTGTGGCACCTCTTCTGGGCCTGGGCGGGTGCAGGAAGGCCCACGCCGTTCACCAAGCCTGGCTTTTACTAGCTTTGGGCCCGGGGGCAGGTCAGCAAAAGCCCCAAAGAACCCCGAGCTCTGCACCTTCCTGCCCCCACCTACGGGCTAAATTCTTTTTTTAATTCTAGAATTTGGAGATTCTAAAATTATTTTAATCTAAAAGCAATTCTAGAGACAAAACAACAAAAACTGATTTTCAATGCCGTGGCTTAGCCATGGTCACTATCAAACTGTTGATTATTACAGATCTGTATTTTTTTTTAAACCTTCCTTCTTTTAACCCTTTAGATAAAAATGGTAGAAAGGCCCACACCCGCTGATGCGTGCAGCCATTATCATTATTACTATGCTCAACTTGACTTGTTGAGGAGGAGAGACCACGAACCGAGTCACCGCTGTGCCCCTCAGAAAAAGACCGGAGTTAAGGGGGATTATCGCCAGGAAGGGAGCCACTGTCCATCCCCAGGGCAATGGTAATGTTGTTGTCTAATTTAAACCTCATCCTCTGAAAGCATCTTGAAATATCAACATTCTTGACTCTGCAATCTTTCCAAATCCTCCCAGGAGAAATAATCTTTAAGAACTTCCAAACTCTTCATTTCAAATATTGAATTCACAGTTCCCTTGACCCATTTTATTTTTTTAATTTTTATTAAATTTTTTGTCCCTGGCTGACGTGGCTCAGTGGACTGAGTACCAGCCTGTGAACCAAAGGGTCACAGGTTCGATTCCTAGTCAGGGCACATGCCTAGGTTGCAGGCCAGGTCCCCGGTAGGGGGGCGCAAGAGAGGCAAACACACATTGAGCTTCCCCCCCTTTCTCCCTCCTTTCCCCCTCTCTAAAAATAAATAAATAAAATCTTTAAATTTTTTGTTACAGTTGACATATATTATTATATTAGTTTCAGGTATACAACACAATGATTAGACATTTATGTAACTTACAAAGTGACTACCTCAGTAATTCCTTGACCCTTTTTCATCTCAAATTTGATGTACCTTATCTTCTTACTCATGTAGCCATGTAAGCATGAGCACAGAGTCATATTCTTGAGTTTTTAATATATTTTTTCTTTCCAGTAAATTCCACTGCCTAGGACTCATGAAGATAATTGTATATGTTTCTAGATGTTATTAAGATTCATCACTAATAATTGAATTATAATTAAATTGTCATTTGAGACATATTGGAAAGTGAGATGTATTTCATTCAGCCTTTACATTCTTAGGGTTTTTCAGGGTATGGATGTATTAAAAAGAAAATAATGTAACTAAACCACTCTTAGGACAGCCTTTCACCAAATGCACTGCATAGCAAATTTTTGCATCTCTATCATATTTTCCATTATTGATGTCACGCCAGTATCAGTGCTCCTGTGCTCAGAGCAGTTGGCACCCAGCCACTGTCCTGCAGGCCTAAGTCTGAGAGCCAGTTTTTAGAAATGTTTTCACCATCACATTTTTTCTTTCAGGGGTGGGAATTTGCTAACTTTTGGTGACTGCGGGTATTATTTACTGTTGAAATTTTGGATGAATAACGACAACACAAGAGACTGTGCGATGGTGAGCCCATCAAATAACCTAGGAAAAGATCAGCTCTGGGAAAAGCAGACAGTTTGTTTTTAGAGACTTTGGCGCCATTGTAGCTGTAGCCACCTTCATGACGCATTTTCAGTGACCTCCATGATTATCAGAAGTGGTGTGTCCCACTAGTCCGAATTATAATAGCCATGCAGGACTCGACTCATGAGTAACGTGTATTTTACGTAGGCATAGCCGCAAAACTCTCTTGCCCTTTCACAAGGGAAAACGTCTCCTGCTCTTTGTCTAGATGTGAGACTTGTCGAACTATCGATTACTTTGATGACAGGTGATTTTATCTTCCAAACTCTCACACAACATGGCAGAAAGGTCCTCTTTCCTGGACACTGCTGCCCACCCTAGGCCCCATTCTACCGTATCCCAGGATGCCCCTCTAAGGCCTCCATACTAGCCCCTCCTCGTCGTTCTTCCAGGTCCCATTACCCAGCATTCTCTCCGCCTGAGCTCTGGTTCCACAGTAATGAAGTGTTGATGTACTTGTCTGGAGGAAGAGGAATCTGTATGGGGTTGGGGTGTGTGTGTGTGTGAGAGAGAGAGAGCGAAACAGAGAGACACACAGAGAGAGAAAATATTTTCTCTGTGTTTTGCACAGCTCCTGGTTGCCGGGTTAGTTTTTCTCACGGAGATACTGTTATGCACACCACCTAGGTTTCTGAGGGAGATGAAGCTACACGCTAGGCTCATGGGATTCCAGCACTAAAAGTGTTGGACACTGGCCAGGCTCCGGAACCGACCTAATCCACTGTCATCCTCCCATCGACCCCTAAGAGATAGTATTGTGCTTGTGTTATATATGAGGAACTAAGGCCTGGAGACCTTCACGGGTCTGTCATTTCATCATATTCCTAAACAGCTGGATTATTATCTTGACTCTTCACAAACAGGGATGGCTCATCAAATGTTCCAAAAGGAGTTGTTTCTGTAATGACACTCCGGTCTTTGGAACCTGGGAATTTACTGGGCTTCCAAAGAAGTTTATCATATAGTTCATCCTACAATCTGAAATGTGGTAGTTTTTATTGAACAAGTAGGGATTACAGAAATTCTTAGCAAAAAACTTTGCAAAAAAATATATAAATATACATAGAACATAGGCATAAACCGAAAATGGTTTGACCAGAATCGTGCTGGAAAAATACCTTAAACATTGTGAGAGACAGCTAACGCCCCGTTTTTTATTCATTAAGCATTTGTAGGAGAAGCAGAGGTAAAGTGACAGGACACTACCCGGCACTCGAGGAGCTCAGAGCGTCATGTAGGAAACAGCGGAGTGACCGTCAGTCAGGTCGGGGGCGCCGGGCTGTGGGTGAGAGTCTTGCTCAGAACAGGAGGAGAGCCGGACGCTATGGACCACAAATCCTTTCTGGATCGGAATATCGTTCTGTTTCACTCCCTCCGATATCCCCGATTGTTACTATCCTCTTTACGTCCCTTTCTTCTTGGTTCTAAACACCTTCTTGTCCAATGTATACATTCGGAAACTTTGAGCTCCTTCTTGAATGCCCAACGTCAAGTCACAGGTGAATTGTGAATCTCGTTGTTAAGCTAAAAACCCAGTTGTCAAATCAGTGACTCGGACTAGTTAAAATTTCTACTCAAGCTGACTATTTTTATTCCCTAAGGCCTGCCGAATTCCTTCAGAGGAAATTGGAAGCTCAGCAATATAAGCTGAAAGTAGAGAAGCAATGGGTGAGTGAAACACCAAATAGGAGAGGCCATTGGGAATTTCCTAATAGTGTCCTGTTCACAGCTATTCATGGATCCCTAAGTCAAAAAGTTCATTCCATAGGGAGGGTCAAAACTGCCTTCCAGCTTTCTCGGTTTTTAATAACTTAAAAAGAATAATGGGAATCAGCTCGATTCAGGGCCTGGGAATCCTGGTTTCTTCCCTGGCTCCCTCGCTTGCTGTGCGACCTTAGGCAGGTCACGCAACCTCAATTTCCTGTTCTGTAAAATGATAGTTTTGGGGTAGATAAGCTTCAAGTTCCCCTTCTGTGCTGTGAGTCTTTGATTCTATTTCAACTAAAATACACATTTAAAAAAAATGACTACTGCTTTTTATCTGAAATGAAAGTTGGCCTTTACCGTTAAGTATAGTGTCAAAATTTGGGGGACCAGGGAGGCTGGGTACGCACCCCATTGTATCGCTCTTATTTTGAACTGCTAAAAGGCTCCAGTTGTAGCCCCCAACCTCATCCTGTGCTCCAGGGGTTACTAACCTTTCACTGAATTTTAATTTGACAATTATAATTTGCCAGTTCAGGAAATGAATCTCGCTGTCTCATACAGTAGCATGCAATATTGCTTGCTTTCAGTAAACAACACAAAATGTTTTATTAATTTTCTTTAATTTTTTTAATGCTTTGTACTTAAGATAACTTTACTGTTCACTCTTAAAAACCTCCCAAGCACTGGATTTAATTGGTAATATAATTCTTCTTTAAAGGAAAAAGTCAAGGTCAGATCAGAATATGTTTCCAAATGCAAGTATGTTTTATTAATTATTTCATTCAAATAATAGGGCCTTCGTCCATCTTCTGCTGAGCAAAATCACAACAAGAGACAAGAGCTAAGAAGTAAAGGAGAAGAACCTAGACTCCGGGAGCCGCCGTTCAGGAGAGACAATGTGAAGGAACAGGTTAAAACCAGTCTGATTCCAGGGCCACCCTTGTACTTCTATCATTGACTTTGGACTTCAATAGGGAGTTACTTTTCGTGTCTACAGCACACGCCTGGGAGAGCCTTTTGCACGAATAGTTGCTGGACACACTTGTGTGAAGCACCATGCTGGGGTTTTTATAGGACTCGGGGATATGCATCTGTCCCCTTTCCTCAGGGTGCAGCATAGCTAAGTTCATAAGGCTTTTTGCTTTGGATGGATACAGTAAGCGCCGTCATTACACAGTTCTGAAGTTCATATTAGTGACCTAGGGCTGCCTCAAATACAGCAAACAGGGTGGTTTCAAACAACAGGAATTTACTGTCTCACAGTGCTGGAGGCTAGAAGTCCAAAATCGAGGTGTTGGTGGAGCCCTGCTCCCTCAGGAACCCATGCGGGGCTCTCTTCGCCTCTTCCTAGCTTCCTGTGGTTTGTCAGCCAACTTTGGCAATTCCTGGCTTGCAGCCGCGTAGCTCTCTTCTCTGCCATTGTCACACGGTCTGGTCCCTGTGTATCGCCGTCCTCTCATGGCCATCTTCTTGAAAGGACACCAGTCACGCTGGATTGGGGTCCCACTCGACTCCAGCGTGACCACATCTTCCCTTAGCTAATTCCATCTGCAATGACAATCCCCAAATAGGGTCACAGTCTGAGGTACTGGGCGTTGGGACTCTGACATATCTTTTCTGCGGGGAGAAAATTCCACCTGTAACAGGATTGCATCTGAAAGTAGGATACATAAAGTAATTGTATGGCATGGACACATTTGAGATTATATATGAAAGCGAGATCACCCCAAGCCTCTGTATGACAGGGACTGACATTTCACAGCCAAAGCATAAAGAGCCTCATCATCTTTAGGAGCAACAGGTTTTCTAATTCTGATTATATATCACACTTTTTTTTTTTTTTTGGTAGTTCCCTGAATACAGGTCTTTAACCTCCTCGGTTAAGTTTATTCCCATGGACTTTATTTTTCTTGTGGCTACAGTAAATGGGATTTCCCCCCCCCTGATTTCTGATTCTGATATTTCATCGTAGGTGTACAAAAATGCCTTCGGTTTCTATATGACACATTTTGAAGTGGCAGGCTGTATAGAGATTATCTCGTTAGGTTGTTCACAGGCATTAAACGTTTTGGGTTGGGATTGCTTTCCAGGAATATTGGATGCAGTTCGAGGACATACGCCAACGGTACCACAATGACATGAAGGAGATCCGAAAGAAGATAGGGAGTGAGCTGGAGGTAAACAAATTCATTCTCCCAAAGGATGCATCCTGCAGACGACTGAGAGCTAACTAAATTGAGCTGATATTAAAAGCCATGATCTCATAGAAGAGACAGCTTTTTATCATGCAAACTTTTTTTATTTTTTAATAGGAAAGCTCTCAGATCTCGTTGAAGTGTCACTTTGTGGCGGTGTACCTGGGGCTGCATGGAGGATGGGGGTGTCTGACGTCTGCAGTTAGGAGTGGGGATTATGAAAAATGCCCGTTGATTGTCTTTCTCATGAATCAGTCGATAACTATTGACTGGGCAGCTACACTACACCAGAACTGGATTAGATAATTAAGTGAGTTCATGCCCATGCAGTGGGGAAAAAGACCAGCATTTACTGAATTCCACGACTGGAATCGTGTCATAGGCAAGGGTGAGGCTCTAAAATTCATCCAAGGCGATATTTGAGTGCAGCCGAGATGACCCTTGAAAATCCCTCCAAGGTATCACATGAAAAACACATTCTTCCTTCTTTTAGATCACAGCGTTTTTCAGTAGAACTCCTGACAAACTAGCTGGCCGGTGTTTGGAGACACATGATAGCAACACCCTCTGTGCCCTGGAAGGCTCTTCCTAGGAGGGGCCGGCGGGCACTGAGACTGGACAGGACCCAGCCGGGCCGCCATCTCCCCTGCACGTGAGCTGCCTGCTCACGGAGCACGCCATCCACACTGCTGAACTTGACCTTTCCCTCTCTCCCCATCTCCCCCGCCCCCGCGCTCCTGCGGGTGAATTAATACAGGGGAAATGAGCGCATGGTACAGGGCAGTTGTATGTACCAGAGCTGCGCCTGCTTTATCTCATTCACTCCTTATACAGAGAGCTAACGCATCCAAACGAGGCAGGCTAAGTGAACACCTGACCCTAAAACCTCTACTCTTTTAGCACATGCTCTTCTACGCCTAAATAGTTGGAAAGAGAAGATGTACGTGTATAAAGCAATTATTTTGGTATAAGACGGAAGATAGGTAAGCTCCCTGCGTGCATAGGCGCAAGGGGGAGCAGGTGAGGTTTTTATGAAGAAGAAAGGAGGAGCCTAATTGGCTCCTGAGACAGGGCGGAGCTCCAAGAGGCAGAGCCGAGGAGGAGGGCGTCCTGAAAGACCCACGCAGAGGTTCAGATGGAAGATTGTGAGGGTGCCGGGGCGGGGAGCGGGCTGGCGGCGGCCCTCTGCAGAGCAGAGGCTTGGCCGATGGCGGGGGCGGGGGGAGCGTGGTGCCATCGGCGGCCATATTTTTAAAGGAGGCCTGCGATGAGAAACTTGAGTATGGAGAGCCGGCATGTCTAGAGAGACCAGGAAATAAGCACTTGGGGAACAGGGGGACACCAAGGCAGTCAGGGAAAAGCAGCCACAGAGAGAGCTCTACCTAGGCACTGCCCTGGTTTGACCTGGAACAGCAGGTGGAAAGCACTTCCTCTCTAGATCCCATCCAAAGCAGGCCGAGGGTCACATTATAAAGGCCCTCAGACCTGATGCAGAATCCCTCTAGCTGACCATATCATTTTGTGTTAAAGGAAGACTCGAAGATAAGTCATAAAACCTATGTGGTGAAGAAGAATGACCTGCCCATCCACCAAGAGGCCCCTGAGGAAGACACACCTGTGCAGGTGATGGGTGTTGTTAGGTGTCATATGTCTCCCAGTGAGTTTGCCCTGCCAGGTGGCGCCGGCCACTCAGAGTGCAGCATGATCCTGGGGGAAATATTTAGAAACTCCGGTGCCTGGTCTGGGGCGGGGCCCAGCCTCGTGTTTTCGGAAGCTGGCTGGGTGACTGGGCAGCCAAGCTGCAGAACTGCTCTCATGGACATATGACCGTGCAGCTTTCTGGATGGTGTTCGAGTTGCTCTCAGACTCATTGGGTGGGAGACCTGATCGTTAATTTCTCTTCCGTTGCAACATTACGTTTTTGGTGGGAGCAGGGAACTGGTCCGAGATGAATGATCAAATAGCTCTTGGGAGAGTTCCCCCACCCCTTCTGGGAATTCTTTTACCTTTATCTTCAAGGTGTCTCAGGGTTTGGGGAAGGGCGGGAGAGGGAATCAGTGTTGAGTGAAGGCTGAAAGGCCTTCTTGAATGTTTTCTTCTGTGTAAGACCCTGGGACCCTCACGGGATGCCAGAGAGACCCAAAGTGGCCTGAGGTTGAATCTGAGTGAGGTGGACGGGCCTTAGGAGTCTAAGGCAATTGTATTTTAAGGAAAATAAAGCAATATCCTCCTTCTTGTACAATTGAGACTGTAGGACTACACAATCGTATCAGACAACCAACTTCACAAACCTAGGTAAGACATGAAGCCACAGGCCTGTTTCAGAGTTCATGGTACTTCAAGGCAGAAAAACAACCTCCCCAACATTGCAGGGCAAGCAACTAGCAATGATTCAAACAGACACATGCTTTGTGGGAAGCATATCCAAAGGCTGTGGTAATACAGGTGAGCAGTCATGGACTCTAAGGGACAGGTGACAGAGGCCTACTGTACAACGGTCGGGGGAAGAGGGCATTAAAAATACACACGTAGAGGCCCCATGGAGAGTCACGCATTTCTGACTTGAAAGGGATGATGGCGTTTCCTAAGGCGGGGAAGAGAGTGGGGAGTGAGCTTGGGGGCGGGGGACAATCAAGAGTCCCCTCCGGGCCTGCTGATTAGAGAAGACCCGAGACTGCATACCTGCCTCTGGGTCTTTGCCCTGCTCTTCCCTCTGATGGACGATGCCCTCCCCAGGCCTCCGTATGCCGAGGTCCAATGTCATTCCAGGGCATAAAGCAAATACCAAATAGTCTTTTCCTGCTTTCCTCTCCTCTCCTACTCTATGCTGTTGCCCTGTGCTGTTTCCTTTAGAGCACTTAATGCTTTCTGAAATTACATTGTTACTTTGTTAATTCATTTATCACCACCTGTCTTACTCCAGTAAGTTCTGTGTCGGCAGGTACCTTTCGGTCACATACGCTACACCAGCCCGTCAGACAGTGTCTGGTCTCGGGGGGTGCTCCGTATGAATTTATGGAAAGAATACTGAAGTGAGGTCATGCGAAGCAGGCAGTTGAATGTGTGAGTCCGAAGCGCGGAGGGGAGGAACGACCAAACCTGAAGATACACATTTGGGAGTCATTGAGTTACGGTGGCTTTTAAATCCATAGGGATTACTGGGGCCCTCTTGGAGTGAAGAAGGAATGGGCAGAGGCCTGGGGCTGAACCCTGGGAAAGCTCAGCATTTACAGTGCACCTCTCAACTGTTTCTTGGAAATTCTTGTCAAGTTTTAGAGCCCCCTCCTTTCTTTATACTGCAATGAGCTGTATGCTTTTCTTTTTCGCCTGGTTAAGACCACAAACCTTTTAAGGAAGGGATGCTAGAGTCACAGTTACATTTTTGAATTGAATTAGATTGTATTGTACTGGCTTGGAGTGATAGGCATTGCTACATGATAGAATTGTACCCATTGCAGTGCCAGGGTTAGATGTATTCATATTTTGAGTTAATGGACACTGTCCCCAAGTTTTAGTGAGTTATTATTAAAGGCATGTTTTTATTCTAATATCAATCATCGGATTCAACCCAGAAATCAAATACTGTGAACATACCATGTTGTGATTTCTGGAAGTGTGAAAATATAACTGTTTGATCCACATTAAATGCTGTGTTTTAATTTTTCTCTAAACTTTTAGGGCACTGAAAGAGGCTTGAAACAAATTAGACTTCAGAACATAAAGGAAAGTACAATTCCAGAACAAAAATATAAAGCTAAGGTAATAAACATTTTGTCTTTTGGTTTCATGTTAAGAAGCTGGCGGGGGTGGGTCACCTACTGGATTTCTCCTACTGTTGTAGACTTGCTTTCTTCTGTAATGTGAACCTATTGGTTTTAAGTATCTATACTGTCAAATAGGGAGTTATGATTCAATGGTTTTTATTGGATTGCTGAACTAAGATTTTTTTCTCGCTTTCTTCTAGAGAGGGGTAAAGTTTGAAATTAATTTAGACAAATGTATTTCAGATGAAAATACTCTCAAAGAGGAAGAGGTATGTTATTAAATATATATTTCCATTAGTAGGCACAAGGAAATGAGTGTCTTAGTAGCAAGTGTCATGAAATTTTTCCATAGGGAGTAACGGGAATTTTCCTAAATCTTTCTAGAAGGATCTCCCATGTTCAAATAAGTCTTCCCAAAGTACTTTTTTAATCCTCCCATTCTTTTTAAAATTATGGTTATTCCACCCTGGCTGATATGGCTCGGTGCCGGCCTGCAAACCGAAAGGTTACCAGTTCAATTCCTGGTCAGAGTACATGACTGGGTTTCAGGCGAGGTCCCCAGTGAGGGGCGTGCAAGAGGCAACCGATTGCTGTATCTCAGGCACATCCATACTCCTCTCCCTCCCTTCCTCCTTCCCTCCCCCCTCTCTAAAAATAAATAAATAAAATTTTAAAAAATGATGGTTATTCCCTTATATGGATTATTCCAATTTAATTTATTTTTCTTTTATAAAGTGTCTATTTTCCTATGATATTAACTTTTAATCATAGCCAAATGAAAATTGAAGACATAATGCATAGTCAACAACTAATATAATTACCTAAAAATATTGAGCATATGCCCCGAAACGTACACATTTATCTTTGGTCTGTGTACTGGTCTTTGGATAGAGGCCAGTTACACATTTGGGCTCTCACTGACAGAGCAGTAAATGCTCAATTAGAGTGAACTCAGACCTCCCTTTATTACTTGAGTTCAACATCTTTTTCATCCCCCTGTCCCCTAGGCCTGCTAATAAATATTAGAATGAACCGACTTGTGTTTCTATTTCACCTTCTCTAAATTTGCCTTTTAAATGACCAACAGTTAAATACGTGTATATATGTTCTATCTTATTATGCCTCATAGCCGGTTTCTTTCTTTCATGTTCTTCATTAGCTTCAACCTTTGGAATGTTTTCACTGCTTTCAGATCTGTGTGTGTGTGCGGTGAAGGACCTGTTTGTTTAGTTCGTGGTTTGTTTCATAGACTTTCATGCTTTAGAGCAGTTACAGCAAAATAGAGTGAAAAGTGCAGAGATTTCCCATATGCCCCGGCCCCCCCCAGCCTCCCCCACCATCAGTGTTCCCCCACCAGAGTGGGCAGTTGTGATAATTGGTGAACCTACACAGACACGTCATAATCACCCAAGGTCTATAGTTGACATTAGGGCTCACGCTTGGCGTTATACCTTCTGTGGGTTTGAACAAATGTACCAGGACATGTAGCCACCATTACAGTATCACACCAAGTATTTTCACTGCCCTAAAAACCCTTTGGCCTGCGCTCACCTTCCAGTTTCTGCTACACAAGGCTTCATTCGGGTGGTGACGACAAGCGCACACCTCTACTTCACCACATGGCCTCTCGGTGTCCAGAGCTGGGGGGTCAGAGAGGGGCTGACCTGCGAGAATCGAGGAACAGAGTCCCAAAGTTTTTGTCCCCCAGAGTGATCATCCTTTGTTACCCTGTGCTTTGAAACACAGTGGTCACTTGGGTGTGGCCTGTGGAGAGTTAGGAGCGGTTTTAGGGACCCAGGGAAGAATGCTATACGCTTAAAACAGGGCACAGAGATGACAGCCGGGAGGGCTCTGTCAGCCGAGGTAGGAAGGTGGGAAGGTCTGGGCCAGAGTCAGTTACCGTGCGGTCGGTGCTGCCACTGCTGACAAGGAAAGCAATGAAGACATTCTTGTTTCTGTCCTGTTCCAGCACAGGTCCACTTTTAAAACTTTACTGATTTATTTGCTTAATATGCGGGGTCCGGCAGAAGTAAGGCCTGCTTGAGTGCGGTTGGTAGGGTAATAATACGGGTGCCATAATTTACAGTTTTAATTGGAACATTTCACCTAAAACATCATACGGTGTGCTTGAGTGCGATATTGTTATGTTACAGAATTACATGCTTATATTTTGTAATTAAAAAAACGGGGTGGGGGTTGTTATTTGTGCCAGACCTGAGATATAGTGAATATTTGCCCTGTATCTTGGTAAATGTTATTATTGGGAACACAAATTCTGTTTTGTTTTCAAAATGTGGCTTCTCTTGAAACACAATGGAATTGTTTTAGGCCGTGGATGCACTAAATGAGACTTTGACCTTTGAGGATGGCATGAAGTTTAAAGAAAATAAATGTGTAAAGGAGCGTGAAGGTTATGCAGAGGAAGGATTTGAAAAACACCGCTGCTCAGAAGCAGGTACGTGCACCTTAAGAGCTGTAGACGGGAAGGGACTGTTTCCGTAGCCGTCGGTCTCCAGCTCTCTCCTGCGGCTCCGCCGGCCCCGGGCTCCTGGCCCCGGCTCTCCGCGGCTCCGCTGCCTCTGCCCACCCCCGTGGGCTCCTCGCTGGCCGCCACTCAGCCTCCTCTCTTGCTCCGTCCATTCTCTCCGTGGGCAGTTTCGCCTGCTCTTCAGCTTCAGGTCTACCAGCCAGCAGCGCTACAGGCATCCACTTTTCTCATTCTCTGCTGGAAATGTCCCCAGACTAGTCCCGCTGGTGTCTGAAACTCAGCATGGGCACAGCCAGACTTTAGAGCCCTCCCTCCTCGGTGATCCTTTACTTTGGGTAACTCCATCCCCAGGCTGACAGTCCCTGCTGCTCAGGGTCGTTTGCACCCTGAGATGTCTCTGGACTCTTCTTCCTCACCACCCCCTGACCCCGCCACATTCACCCTGTTGCTGGTTCGGGGCCCCGTCATCTCTGAGCCGGGTGGGAGGTAAAAAAATGCACGGGCTTTGGATGCCAGCGAGAGTTTGATTCCCAGTGGGCACTACCACTTTCTGATCGTGTGGCCTCTCACAAGTCCGTTAAACCTGCATCTCGGTTTCCTCCTGGGACCAGGGGGTGACAGGTAGTACCTACCACATGGGTTCACTGTGAGGACGGAAGTGAAACCTGGCATGTAAGGTACCTGGCACCTGCTAGGTGCTCGGTATACACTAGCGCTTTATTCTCCCTCCCCCTCCCCAGCTGGCCCTTGTGTCCTCCTTGTCTCTAGTATTTCTCTTTCATTCTCTTAGTGCTAGTTATTTTATCTTGTTATTACCCTGCTTGAAAAAAGTGTTCTGTTTTGATCATGCCTATGGCTAACAGTCCATTCTACACAGTACCACGTTTGACATTGAGTGGCCCCGTACTGTGGCGACAACCCCTTTTCCACCCCAGCATGTCCTCTTACCTTCACAGATGATGGGACCCATATGTAGCAGTGTGAGCATTTCCACGCCTGGCTTGGTACCCCTGCAGCAGGCATCACGTTGATAATCTCCCTTGGGCCACAGGCTGTGCTGGGTGCTAGGCAATCTCAAAGATGAATGAGACCTCGAAGTCACAGAGTTGTCGCAAGCCGAAGGAAGGAGGCGCCACGCCTGTGTTCCGAGTCCCAAATACGAATCCTTGCTGGCGTGTGGGCTGGCTAGAGACTCGGAGAGGTGCCCGCTGTTACTCAGCTTGGCAGGCCAAGGAGCTTGGGCTTCATCTCTCGCGCCATGACTTTCAGTGCAAGGGAATTAAACCCTCTTTGTGATAGAGAAAGACCACCCTGGCTGCAGTGTGCAGGAGGGCGTGGAGAGGGGGGCCTGAGGGTGGGCGATAAGTCCAGGTGGGAAGCCATGTGTGCGCAGGCCAGAGAAGGGCCGTGAGAAAAGACGCAGGGTGTGCACTGCTGAGGGTGGGGCTTGCGGGTGGGAAGAGGATCCAGGATCCTCCCAGTTTCCTAGTTTGGATCAGTGAAACTGTCACCAACCAAGCAGGTCTACAGAGACATCGCAGGCCTGGCTTCAGACCGCCACAGTAGCTACCACGGTAAAGTGAGTCACAAGAACGTTCTGATTTCTCAATGAATGTAAAACTTACGTTTACACTCTACCGTAGTCCGTTAAGTGTGCAATAGCATTTTACCTTAAAAAATGCATATACCCTAATTTTAAAATACTCGATGGCTAAAAAATGCTAAACATCTTCTGAGCCTTCAGCAAGTCACGATCTTTCACTGGGGGAGGGCCTTGCTCTGATGCTGATGCTGCTGACTGATCACAGAGGTGGTTGCTGACGGTTGGGGTAGCTGGGGCGATTTCTTAAAAATAAGACAACCGTGAAATTTGCCGCATTGGTTGACTCTTCCTTTCACAAACAATTTCTCTGTAACATGCGAGGATACCATTGGATAGCATTTTGCCCACAGTAGAACTTAGTTCAAAACTGGAGTCTGTCCTCCCAGCCCCTGCTGCTGCTTTATCAGCTAAGTGGAAAAAGTGGAGGGGAGCCTTTTGTTATCTTTTCCCAGACAAGGAAGAACTAGCTCTTCAAATACGTATAGGAAAAAAAAATCACAGAATAAATTAGTAATAGATTCCACCTTAACAATGAAAAGTTTTGGTAGGGCAAATCATACTAGCTCCTACAATTGTCATGTTCTATGATTTATCTAGGGTAAATAATCATTAATGTCCACAAAAAAATTTAGCTACCAATGAGTTCATTATTGTACTATTCATAATAGTGAAAAAGTTTTAGCAACCTAAAAGTCCAGCAAAAACATTAGTTAAATTACTACATGTGAGGGAAAACTATGTTTGCTTTCAAATGGTTGTGTAGAAGAATATTTGACAATCTGGACAGGATATGTTGCTAACTGAAAAAAGCAAGTTATGAAAAGGTATGTGGCCCATTTTTTGTTTCAAAACAAAGCAAGAACTATATGCAGGGGGAAAGTTTTAAACTTTTAATAGTCTCCAGATAGTGGGATTATA
>PVJD01014476.1:0-28936 GCA_004026545.1 Mormoops blainvillei
GGCCGCCAGGATCTCAGCTTCCAGGGGTCAGCAGTTATCCCATAGACATGGCCTTGTTTGTTTCGTTGCCTGCTGTCTGTTTCCCTCATTTGAATACCGACCCCACTCGACCCTTATCTGCCTGGCCCACGGCTAGGTCTCCAGCCTCTCACAGGGAGGGGCACAGAGCAGATGCTGAGATACACTGAACAAATGTGTCGCGTTCTTCTGTTGTTGCATAATCAGTTACTTAAAAACGAATCGGTTACTTAAAACAACACCTGCTCAGTAGTTCACAGTCTGTAGGTCAGGAGCCGAGGCCCGGGGTCTCGTGCAGGCTTGGGGTCTGAAAGCAGGGTGTCGGCAGGCTGTGTTCCCCTGGGAGCCGCGGGGTCCTCCCCCCGGCCCACATGATGGTGGCGGAGCTCAGCTTTTGCCTTCCGGTTGCTGGGTGCCCGCTGCTTCCGGCCACGGCCTCTGTGCAGCGCCAGCCTGGGCTATCGGTCTCCTTCCCGCTCCTGCGGCCAGAGAGTCTCTGCCCTCCAGTCCGTGTGTTTGTTCCCCTGTCACCTTTCCAGCGAAGCCCCTCCTGACTCTCCTCCCTTCCCCTTTAAAAACACCTTTGTCCTTGTTATACGTCCTCCTTTGTGCTAACCTTCCTCTGGCCGACTGTGTATTTTGCCTGGTTATTCGGTTTATGGTCTTCCTCCTGCCCCGGCACGTCAGCCTCCCACGAGCAGGGAGTCTGGTTTGATTCTCCGTGACACCCCAGCACAACGGGTGGCGGCGCCTGGCGTACAGGAGGGACGGGCAGGTACCCGAAGAAGGAGTGAGTCAGGGTCGAGGAAGGCAGATTTCCCCTCATCTCTTTTTCCTTTCCCTCGCTCTCCCTCTCTCTCTCCCCCTCTCTCTCCCCCTCTCCCTTTTTGTTGGGGGAAAACCCATCAGGCACAGTCTCCCTTCCCCAGGCAGCCTCCTTATGTAACCAGGGCCTCCTCGTGCAAGGAGCTGTCAGCGGCTGCAAGCGGTGCTACCGGGAGTTCGCAGCCTCTCCTTTCAGCTGCACGAGCTCTTTCGAAGGGCCTTGGGCAGGAAGAGAGGGTGCCCGGGCACAGTCCAGGGTGGCCCCGCGGGCGGGGGGTGGGAGCGCTGACCTCAGCGTCTGCCCATGGCCAGGGTCACGCTTAGAGGTGCACACCTGGGGATGGAAGGCGAGATGTGGTGTGTAAATCAGACAGGAGGAACTGTATGTCCTGGAATGCCCCAGAGTCTCAGCGATTCAGGCAACATGGCGTCTCCCACTCAGACGCTCGCCGGTGGTTCTAAACCTGCAGGAGCCAAACAGCGGTCACTCCCTGCCTGGGGACCCCCCTCCCGCCGTCCCCCCCGCCCCCACCCCGGTATGAAGGAAAGCCACCAGCCTCTCCGAGGGTCATCTCGGACCCCCGCCCCGTCCTCAAACCCCAAGAAGTCACCTGTGCAAAGGTGCCTTCCACAGCCAGTTTGAGGCCACAAACTCATCCTTGTTTGTTTTATTTATTCGCTTCTCACACGTACTCTCTGTTTTATGCAATTAATAAAAGACTTCCTTCCACTTCAGCAGAGCTCATCACACATGATGAATTTGTAAATGTCAAGGAGGCGCGTGCAGTGCACTGTGGGTGGTGGGGCTCCAAGGATGCCACAGCCGGGGGGGCTCTCACGGTGGCATTTAATAAACTCGGGGTCCCCCTCCCACCCAGAACAGGTGCTGGGCGGCCTGGGGGCTGCCGCAGAGCTCAGCACGTTGGTGTCTTTAAGACACATGAACGTTCATAGCGGGGAGGGAGCATTTTCGGCAGGTCCCGTTCCCCCAGCCAGCTGGCTTCTGCGGGTGCACTTCCATCACCGTCCTGAGAGCACAGACGGTCTATTCCAGTGCAAGTTCAACACTAGCGGAGCAGTCCAGCAGTTCTCGGTGGTTAACAGCTGCAGGACCAAGGCAGCTGGGAAGCTGTCGGAGAGCCACTCCCCAGGGCAGATGCCCTCAAGACACGGCGCTTTGTCCCGGTGGTAGGCAGCTCCGCATCTTGGCACCGGGAGCAGCTTTCTGAAGGGACGGGAGAAAGCACTGAGGAGGCTCAGAGGGGGCTTTGGGGACAGCTAGCTCTCGGTTCAAATGCCAACTCTGCCCTTGGAATGAAACCCCATGAACCTCAGTTTCCTCATCTGTAAAATGGGGACAAAACACCCCCCCCATCCCAATTTACTGGGAGGGTTGAATGGCTTGTCAGGTGGGAAGGTCTTACTAAACAATGAGACAGAGCTGATCCCACTTGACTGATCGCACAGCATCTTGATTGGCAACACCTGGGTTCTTCCTCTCAGGCAGGAAGCCGAAGTCAGGGATGGGGCGTGCTGAGCGTTCAGAAACAACACCCTCTGCTTTGGGCTTCTGTCTGGGACCCTTGCCTACATGTTTAACCAAGACCTCTGCCTTTCTGAGAGGTGTGGGCTGTGAAAAATTGGGGTAGCCCAGCTCTAGCGTTCAAAGCGCCAGACTTGTTCACTGCCGGAGGAAATGCAGCCATGTTTAAAATGCTTTTTAAATCCTTAAAGGATAAGCATCGCCGTCACCTCCGACTCCGCCCAGCAGAACCAAAGGGCGTGTCAGGGGGATGCAGGGCCCGCGAGGGGACTCCCCGGCCCACGGGGCGGTGTTCTGTCCTGGTCTGTCTTTCACACCAAGTCTCCTTACAGTGGGCACCCGTCGTTCAGACCCTTTCTGCGCCCATCTTCCGAAAGCAGCTCGCTGCTTCTCCTGGGGGACCCGATGCGCCCCACTCGCAGGCTGCCGGTTCCGGCAGAGCCGATCCTTCTCCAGCTCTGGGTGATTGAGGCCTGGCCAATTCGCATTTTCATGGCAATGATTGGTCCAGGGATAAGCATGTGACCTCCCTGCGACCAATGATATTCCTTTCCTGCCATTCTTCTGTGACATAGAATCCCGAGGACGTTGGGCTCCTGGAACCAGCGAAGCTTGAGCCAGGGACACTTGGACGAGGTGTGCCAGCAAATCCCTTCTGACTTAGGGTTTTGTCATTATAAAATATAACACTGTGCCGAGCCCCAAGAAATCTCTCGGCCCTTTGTAGGCGAAATGCAATGACTTGGCAAGCCAATCAGCTCCAACTTGGGTCCTCCGAGGGAGAACCACGGAGGACGGCACCCATACGGCACTGGTGTCACATGCCCGTTGCCGTTCCATAACCCCACCCAGCCTGTCCTGTGTTGGCTCACTCTCTGCACATCTGCAGGGCTGTGGGGCTTCGCACGCCCACCCTGAGCCTCTAGTGAACGTTAATCTGGGCGTGGCACTAAATGCACTTTCATTTTCCCACAGGAAGCCTCCTAAACACAGAGTAAAGAAAAAAATAGGACTTGCGAGAGAGAGACGAAATACTTAAAAGTGTAACAGGCATATGTGGTCAAGAGAAAGAACTAAGCAAGGGGGAATAAGCCCACCCATTTTCCTTTCAAACAGCACAATATCCTGCCCCGCCCAGAGCTTACCGAACGGAGCGGATCAAACGATAATGAGTGAGACTAGAATCACACCCAGGATGGTTTCCCTAAGTTTCTAATTTCATTGCTATCTCCTCGATAGTTACAAAGTCATCGCGTATAAAGAACTAACCTGAAGGGGAAATTTTTTATTAATTGCATAGAGCAGAGAGTGCACATTAAAAAAAGAATAACTGGAAAGAAGCAAGGTTGAGTTTCTAGACCTCGAATCAAGATTCAAGCAAATGGACACCCGCCAGGCGCTCAGAGGAGTTTGAATCGGCCCCGCTTTCCTGAGAGGCACTGGATGTGACAGCCCTGGGGCTGTGCACGCTTTTGCCCGACAACCCAATTTTTAGGAACATGCTGAGGGACGAGTCGTGCACATGCAGAAATGGGTGGGGCCATGTCTGTTGCTTTTTAACAGCGAGGAAATCGTAAACGACCTAAAATGTTCAGCAACATGAACCTTGGTTAAATGCATTATGACATTTCCCACGATCAGATTGTTCTCATTAAAATAGTCCTAGAGAAAAAGGTTTAAATGGCATGGAAAGATGATCGTAGTGTATAATTAAGTGCAAAGAACAAGTTAAAACAATACCCATCATGTAAGCTCATGTTTAATAAATTACACATAGAGCACTCAGAGAAGAGGCAGGAGAACACAACGCGGATGAGAAGTGATTTCTGAATGGCGGGGTGATGTTTTTTCAGTATTTCCATCTTTGAGTTTCTGCCAGAAACACATGATTTGAAAAATAATTTAACCCTCCCAGCCCTGGCTGGTGTGGCTCAGTGGACTTAGGGCTGGCCTGTGAACCAACAGGTCACCGGTTCCATTCCCAGGCAGGGCACATGCCTGCGTTGCAGGCCAGGCCCCCAGTAGGGGGCGCGTGAGAGGCAACCACACATCGATGTTTCTCTCCCTCTCTTTCTCTGTCCCTTCCCCTCTCTCTAAAAATAAATAAACAAAATCTTTTAAAAAATTAATTTAACCCTCACAAAGTTATTATAAAGGGAAGATACTTTTCTGTATTTTTTCCCACTACTTGACTTATTTTGTTGAGTGGTTAATATGCATCGTCGTCCTCTTGGGCTTTTCCGTACCTGCCTCTATCAGTTCGGCTGCTTTTGGCTGCAAAGAATGGCTGTCCAAACAGCAGTACTGAAACAATGCAGTTTATCACCTTGGTGATCAGGAAGTCAGCCTCCAAAGAGGCTGCCAGAGCCCTCCCATCACACCTTCACTCCACGAGATGTCAAGAAGAAGGAAAGGGGCGGTGCAAGGGACAAAGGGACCTTTGCCTCTGTCATCTGATCAATCTTCCCACAAGTCCCCATTGCATCTCATTGATCAGAACTGGGTCACCTGCCTCCTCCAGAACCATCCCTGGCACAAGGAATGTGATTGGCTGAGACCTATCAGGATTCAACCCCCAGGGTGGGGCACATGGCAACTCAGACCAATTGGAAGCCTGTTGGGAAGGAAGCTAGGACTGCATTGAGTTTCTGGGGATTGCGGGTTGTGCGGAGGTACTAGTTGGTCGGGGAGGCGTAGCCCACCTGTTTTGGGGGCTAACACCCCCAGGAGTAGACCGTCGGGGTCAGCTCCGAGTCTGGTGCTTGCTGGCTTGGCAGTGTGACGAAGGGGAAATTGCTTCATCTCTCCGTGCCTCAGTTTCTTCTGTCGTAAAACAAGCAGATGGCTGTGAGGAATAAATGAATGAAAACGTGTAAACCCCAAAGAATGAAACCAGCTGCTCCAGCAAAACTTGTACACAAGTGTTTATAGTAGCTCTGTTCATAATAGCTGGAAGGCGGACACGACCCAGCGCAACAGGTGAAGGCATAAACTGATGTTTCACATCCATACAATGGGATACCGCTCTGCTTTAAAAAGGAACAAAGTGCTGACTCATGGTCCAGTGTGGGTGCACCTGCGCGAGGAGCCGGACAAAAAGACCGCGTATTTTATAGCCCCGTTTATCATGAGTTGTTCCGAACAGGCACATCCACAGAGACAGGAGGTAGTGTGGTGGTTGGGGAGGGAGGAATGCTTTGGGGTGGGGGAGGAGCTGGGCGCTGGGCTTCTGTTTGTGGGGATGGGAATGTTCTGGAACCAGATAGCACGAGGGTCACCCGGCGCTGTGCGTGTACTAAATGTCACTGAACTGCACACTCTGGAAAGGTTAAAATGGCAAATTTCAAGTCCTGTGCATTTTGCTACAGTAAAAAACTGGCAGGACCCTTCGAGTGTCGCCTGGTGTGTATCAGATGCCATGTGGTTGCGCGTTACTAGTCTTTGTTTTGCTTTAGCTCTTTTCCCCCCACTTTTAAAAATTAAGTTTACTGGGCCCCGGCTGGTGTTGCTCAGTGGATCGAGCTCCGGCCTGCAAACCAAAGGGTTGCCAGTTTGATTCCCAGTCAGGGCACATGCCTGGGTTGTGGGCCAGGTCCCCAGTAGGGGACGCGAGAGAGGCGATCACTCACTGATGTTTCCCTCCCTCCTTTCTCCCTCCCTTCCCCCTCTCAAAAAATAAATATAATCTTAAAAAAACTAAGTTTACTGGGGTGACATTGGTTAACAAGATGACATAGGTTTTTAAGTGTACAATTCTGTGGTACATCATCTGGTTGCTGCATAGTGTGCTCGCCACCCAAAGAAGAATCTAGCACATTTTAAGCTCCCATACCTCATCCCTCTGGGTCTCTTGGCCAACCCGGAGTGCCATCATCCATTCATTCAGCCCCCGTTTACTGGGCATCGCCCAAGTGCCCGGCAGCCACTCCGTGGAGACACAGGCTGGCATTCCAGTGGAGGGGCGGGGCAGCCGTGAAGCTTCTCTCCCTGTACCTACGATGGCAGGTGGTAGCAGCTGTTCTGCAGGAGCATAAAGTAGGGAAAAAGGACAGAGAAAGTGAAATGGGATCTTGAGGCTGGGGGGTGCGCAGAATGGTTGCCCTAGGGAGCCCGCTTCCGTTGTCCCTGGTCCAGGTAGCCAGGTGTGCCCGGAACGGCCCCCTTCTTGATCTCCCAGATAAGCGAGCTCCGCTGCTGTATGAGAGGCCCGCCTCGGCGCACCGTTCACTGGGTGGTGGAAAGGTGACCTCAGTCAAGTCCGGTCCCTGGTGGAAATGCCAGCGGCCGGTTCGGCTAAACATGAGTATTTGAGTTGGAAAACGAAGACAGACAGTTCGTCTTTGCAAAGAGCATCCCGACTGGTGGGTCGCGCTGGGGGTCGTCGCCTGCGTGTTGGAAATGCTGGCGGCGCAAAGGATAAAGGGGTCTCTTAAAGCCTCTGAGGTGGGGCCGGTGGGGAAATCTGTTTGCCTCGTCAGCCCTCCACCCCCGCCGCCTGGTCCGCGGTCGGCCTCCTGCGGCTCAGGTCCGGCCCGCAGGACCAGAGGAAGCCACGAGATGGCAGTGTCGCCCTACGCTCATCGCCCAGAGCGTGGGCTGAGCCGCAGCACGCGGGGCGGGGAGGGCCGCATTGGGGCAGCTGCTGGTGGGTGGAGCCTAGCGCCGAGCCCAGGGCCTCGGGCCTGAGGGTGAGGCTGGTTCCTACCTGGATCTGCTTCCCCACACTTACAGAACCTGGGGCAGGGCCGTTCCTGCCCTCGGTTTCCCTGTCTGTACACAAGGGGAGAGTTTGGGTTCTGGGTAGTTCTCCTGATCCTGCCCCAGGCTGGGGGTGGTATCCTCCGTTTGTTGGACCGGGCCATAGGGTGGGAGTGAGGGGATGGCTCTGCCCAGCCCTGGGGCCTCCTGGGTCATTGCTGCCCAACACCCCTGTCCGCAGCCCCAGCCCTTCATGATCAGGGATGGCCCCACCAGATTAATACCAGAAATACCCCCATTAGATATAGATTCAGGGGCCTGGTTGACATGTATAAATCTTCATCCAATCACGGGGCAGGCCCAGGCAGAGCTGGACTTGTCACAGATGAGCTCCAAGATGGCGAGGGGGTTGTCTCAAGTCACACAGCCAGCAGGTGGAAAAGCCACCCTCGGGACCACATCCCCTGCTGAACCTCTGCTCAGACATTATCAGCATCCCAGTCTGGGCGGGGGAGTGGGGTGGGGGGAGTGGGGGGAAGCTTGTCTGTTTACCTTGGCTCTGTCACAGCAGTACTCAGAACAAGATGGGGACAGGGCCAGAGAGGGTGGGGGGTCTGTTTTAGACGGCATGGTCTGGGAAGACCTCCTGGAGGAGGTGACCTTTGGGCTGAGATCTGAAGGGAGAAGGAGCCGGTCATGAGGAGACCTGGGCAAGGTGTGCCGTGGAGAGGAGGCTGCTGAGGCAAAGGTGTGGAGGCGTGGACATGGTGTGCAGACCACCCAGGAGGCCAGGTGGCTGCAGGGCTGGGGCAGGGTGGGGGTGGGAGAGCTGGCAGAGGCAGGCGGATGTGCTTATGCCCCCAGTACCCCCCGCGCCCCCTTGCTTTGCTCTGGAGAAAGTGGGGTGGCTCTTTGGGTGTGACGTGGTGGTCCTGAGTGGGGGAGGGGGCAATCACTGTCACCACACCTGGCACCCTGTGACCCTTGCTTGGGGACTCCTTGGACTGGCTCACCCCCTCCCCATGCACCCTTGCCAGAAAATGACCTCCTATCTTTGGTCACAGACACCCAGCTCTCCCTGAGCTGCTGCCTGGTCAAACACGTGGCGCACCTTGGCAAGGACACCCCAGGCCATCGGATGGGCCACGTGCTCCCCTGCACTTCCTCCGATTAGCTGTGTATGCATGTCCCTTCCTGAGACAGAAGCTCCCAGGGGGCAGGCGTCTGCCCTCCATGCATTTTCCTTCTTCCCTGGCACCCAGCACAGGCCTGGCACACAGTAGGTGCTCAGCTCAGCAAGCACTCAGGAATGAGAGTGGGAAAGAGGAGAGATGCCCTGGTGGCTGTGCACGGAGGGTCCCATGAAAGGCCTGACAGCTTCGGGGGGCTCATCTTCCCAGCGGCGGAGCCGGTCACAGAGAGGGGGCGGACAGGTCCTCTGCCAGGCCAGCCCAGACCCGAGGAGATGGCCCACTGTCCAGCCTGCTCTGTGGCTCTCTGGGCGGCCCAGACCTTGCCAGGGGGCCTCGGGGGCAGGCTGGGGGCTTGGCCAGGGCTGGGGTCCTTGAAAAGGAAGTGTTTCGCAATTAACCTGAGCTGCGGCCTCGCCACCTGCCCCTAGCCCTTTCTTCCCTCTTTTATGTGAGAAGCGCTGAGCGCTGTCTCTGCTAATGAGCTTGTCTGTACTAATGAAGCAGGTGCCCTGTCCCCCGCCATCCCCCTCGCCAGCTGGGGGGGGGGGGACCGCTTCTGATGTGAGCTCTGGGCCTGCAGAGGGAAATCAGATACATAATAATAATGGCCATAATGATGAGAATACTAATGTCCGCAGTGGATCCTTCCAAATGAGCTCTCACCTCACTGGGCTTTGTAGCGTCATCTGGGACGCCAGGTGGACGCCCCAATGGCTTCTACTTCTCAGCTGTGGAAACTGAGGCTCCAGGGGTCTGAACACGCTCCAGGTGGCCCACCTAGAGAGTGGCAAGGTCAGGGTTCTCAGCCAAGGCTCTGTGACGTGGAAACCGTCCCCAAACTGTCTGGGCATCACCCCATGTTGCCTTGTTGACCCGTTCCAAAGAGTTTGACCCACTTTTTTTCACAGAAAACAGGGACACTGGAGTCAGTGCCTGGTATGAGGGGGGTTGGGGCAGTGCAAGGACTTCAAGTCGAGGCGCCCCCTCCCCGCAAGCCCCTTCTTTTCTAGGTAGGTGGGGCAGCTTTCAAGGCATCTGAAGACCGCAGGCCATGTCCCCAGGTGTGCCCAGCACGGTCCATCCGTTTGGCCACGCCCTCGCTGCCTTGCCCTAGTTTGGGGGTGGGCGGGGAGACCAGGAGTATAGAGGAATTCTTGACAATAGCTACTGTGAGCCCGCCGAGGCCCTGCCCCTGGCTGGAAGAATCTGCCCACCCAGTCCTCTCTGCAGCCTCGGCTGCACGCCCTCGGTCCCTGACCCGCTCTGGCCTTGGCCTTCGCCTCCGCCCCCACTGCGCCTCCGCACGCTCTCCCTGCCTGCGGAAGTGGGAAGGCGCCTCCCGACGCCCCAGTGAGTAAGGGCCTCCGAGGGCCCCTGCTTCTCACCTGGGCGCACAGCCCCCAAGTCACCTTCGATCTGTCTCAGGATATCTGACGTGCCCGCTGCCCCCCACCCCGTGCCCTGTGGACACTCCTCAGGTACCCCCGACTCCCGGAGGCCACTCTGCCTTCTCCTCCCCCGAAGCAACCGCAAGCCGCGCCACATCTTGTCAGCGCTCGGCCTCGCGGCCCCCGATCCCTGCAGACGCCTCCCCTGAAGACATCGCTGCCTCATTCCAAGGACCCTCCGCTGTCCCCCTCAGCCCCCGACCTTGGGAACTCCTACCGCGACGCCCCGAGCTCGCCTAGATCTATCTGCACTTTGCCCGGCAAGTCACCCGCCGCCCGTACCTGTCCCCCCGCCCCCGACCACCCCCGCGCGTCTCCCAGGGCCTCTGCGCCCAGGCGCCCTCCCCCGGGGACGCCAGGGAGTGGCACGTCCCGCCGCCTATCGCCGGGCGGCCGCCCGCTGCCCGGTCTCCGGCGGCGGCCCCTCCCCCGGCCTCGCCGCCCCTCCCTCCTCCCGGCGCTCGCTCGCTCGCTCGCGCTGGCTCGAGGGGCGGCCGGCAGCTGGCGCGGGCAGAGGCGGCGGCGGCGGCGGCGGCGAGACAGGGATGGGACGGGTGCTGGGGCTCAGGAGCCGCGGCGGCGGCGGCAGCGGGGGCCACGCAACTCGGGCCAAGTGCAGGGCCGCGGGCGAGGGCGCGGGGCGCTGAGCCGGCCCCCGCTCCCCTCCGCGCCCGGCCGAGCTCCGGAGAGCGCGCCCCGGCGCAGCCCAGGAAGCGCCGCCCGCGCCGCCCGCCTGCGTCCGGGGAAGAGCGGCGCCCGGGGAGCGAGCCATGCCCGCAGCCCGAGCGTAGCCGCCCGGGCCGCTCCCGGGAGCCGCGGGCCGGGCCGGGCGCGCGACAAGAGCAGCTCCGCGCCGCACCCCGGCGCGCAAGGACCATGCCGCCCCCGGGCCGGGCGCCGCCGCTCGGGCTCCTGCTGGCGCTGACTGCGCTCCGGTGCCCAGGTAACGCGTCCCCCGGACCCCATCCCCGACCCCGGCCGCCGCGCGCAAAGTTGGCTTCCGCACGGGGCGGCCACCTCCTTCTCACGTCCCCGGCAGCTCGCTTCTCCCGGACTTGGAGAGAGGAGACGCTGGGAATCCAGGGGTCCCCAGCACGTATTGCCTTCCTCCCCCAACCCCAGCTCCCCTGCGGATCCTTTCAGAGCGCCGAGCCTCTCGAGGCGAGTGGGGGCGCGCCTCCTGGCTTCTGGCCCCCTCCCTGCCCCGCCTCGGGGCGCCATCCCCCAGGTTTTGGTTCTCGCGGGGTTTTGCTGTGGCAGGGCGTCGGCGCACCCCCTCTCTTGGTTTCCTGATGCCGGTGGACGCAGGGCCGTGAGTTCCCGGACACCTGCGGGCCCCAGACTTCAGGTCGTCTCTGTCGGCGCAGTCTGGCCGGTCCCCGGCTCCTCCCCACGCCCCGCGGCACTCTCCTTTCCGATCCCCCCAAGGGCCCCCTCCCCAGGCGGCCTCCCGCTGGCCGAGGTGCAGCTGGCTGCTCGCCTCCTGGAAACCGGGCTGCCCCGGCGCCCTGACCCCACAGCGGCCAGGCAGACAGGCAGCCCCGCGCGTGCAGGGCCTCTGGGAACCTGGGGACCAGAAAGCCAGCCTTTCTGCTGGTACCGGCACAGCTGTCGCCAAAACCTAGTGATGGGAAAGGCGAAATAGTCAGGTATTTTCTATCTCCGCTGGAGTTTGGAAAGCTTTCTACCGCCTTGGTGTGGCTACATGTTGGTTCTAGAGGAAGCTCACCCTAAAACGCCAGCCTCTCCCCTCCCCCCACCGCAAGCAGGGGGGCAAATCCTAAAGGTCCCTCGGAACCCGGAGCAGCGAGGTTCCTGTGCGTTCCAAGAGCTTAGTTCTCCAGACCTTTCAAAATCGGGACCTGTGGTCGATTTATGAGCAGGCAGCTTTGGCTTTAGAACATTTTCTTCTCATTTTCTTAACAAACCAACCACGCAGACACTCAGAGTGTGGTAGAAAAATACAAGTTTAACTTTTCAGCTTTAACTGTGGGGAAGGTCGCATTAGGAGCAGAGCACGCCGCCAACTTAATATGCGATGCGTTTGCATGGGAAAAGCAAATCTCACCTTCCTTTGAGATGCCCTCCGGTGACCCGAAATACGTAATAAAACCTGCGGTTCGGCGGAACCCTTCTGCCGGAGATACCCATCGGCATTCAGCGTGGGCTCAGTCTGGAGAGGGGCGTTGGGCTGAACGTGGGGCTGCATCTTCGATCTGCCCAGCTAATGAGCAGCTCTGTGGCCACGCCGCTCTCAGCGTTGCTCTCTGGTGCATAAGGGGGGCTGTTGCTGGGGGCTGTTGCTGGGGGCCATCCCGGTGGCTTCCCTGTAGCTGAAGCCCTGGGACTTGTGTCCAAAAGGCACAGCCCTCTAGGACTTAAATATTGCAGTTTTGTACCTGTTTTGTTTCTCCCCGGGGGTCAGCGTTGCCTGTTCTCATAAGCGAATGTCGGAAATCTCTTAGAGAAGCTGACTGCCTCCTGCTCTGTAAGAGAACATGGTGCAATCCATCCCCCCACCCCCCGCACCCCGCCTCTTCCCCTGGCCTTGGGGGAGCTGGTGGCTGGCTCTGGGAGGCCTGGGTCCTGGGGGGAAGGCGTGCCACCCCTGGAATCTGCTCCTGGCCCTGCTGGGCAGCTCGTGCCCACGTGCCATCGCCAGGTCTTTGGAAGCACTTGTCTGTCTTCCCCCGGCCCCCGCCAGGGACACAGAGAGAGACAGTTTGATAACTCTATATTTAGCACCGGTTCGGAGAGCTGGAAAGAAAACAAGGCTGAAATTCCTGAAAGATACTTAGCAGCCTACGGTTGGTTGAAAGGTTTGCAGGAAATTAACCAGAGCTTCCTTCAGAGCTGGTGGGACTTGGGGGATAATTTTGGCAAGGTCTGCCGACCACGTTTGGCCCGGGCCCTGGCAGGGGCGCAGGACCAGCTCAGAGGCAGGGGGGAGGTGCTCTGCCTTCGCGAGCAGGGCCTGTCTGCCTGCGCCCGCCCCCCTCCTGCGTGGGTAGCAGCCATGGTGAAGAGCACGGTGGGTGTACTTCTTTCAGCCTCGCAAAGTGCTCAAACACATGGAACTGTACTTGGGAAGAGTCAGCACAAATCCCACAGCTTAGCGACTAGGGGGCCCCCATTATTCAAGCACTTTGGTGCACGCCCTGGCTTTGCAAACGAGCGGCACTCTCTCAGTCCCCGCTGGGGCACCGGGCGCGCCGTGCACCACTGAGCCATTGTGCTCGGGTCTGTAAAATCAGGGTGGGTGGAGAGCCCCTGACAGAGGGGCCTTGTGAGGGGCCGAGCCTGCTGGGGCGGGGGCTTTATGGCGGAGACGCTCTGAGCTCCGCCTGGCGCCTTGGCGTGGGGTATATTCCATTCCCATTACAGTGGTGATGGGGGGGGCTGTGTGTGGTGCTGCTGGTAGGAGAGGTGGCACTGAGGGGTGGCAGGCAGTGGTATGCAAATGCTGTCCCCTCCCCTGAGTGATTTAATGGTGGAAGAGTGGAAGTTCCCAGAGTAAATCATTTCATCCCCCGCCCCCCCCCACCGGATGCAGGGAACTGGGGTAGGGGGCGGAGTGGGAGCCCTGCCTGAGCTTGGTGTTCAGAGCCAACAATGAGCGTGGCGGTTGCCTTGACCCAGGGGAGCAAAAGAAACCCCTCGCTTGTTGGTGTGAAGTCTGGGCGGGTGGTCCCTGGACCAGCGAAGCCCTCCCAGAGGCCTTGTTCCCAATGAACCCCGCCCCTCCCCCGCTGTGTGCGGCTGGGTGGCCCCTTTCTTCTGTGTTGGGTCCAAAGTTGAATGGGGGTGGAGAGGGTCCTTTTCCCTTTGCCGCTACGGGATTGAGCAGGTGCATCGCCCCCCACCACTGTGGGGAGCCACCCGGGCACCCCAGGCAGCACCATGGGGTGATGGAGGTGCCACCAACGCTCCCCCAGAGTGAACCAGTGGACTTCTGGAGCAAGAGTGTGACCTCGAGCATGTCCTCTGCTGGCCCCTTGCACACGGGACAAGGAGACTTGGGCATGGGGAGTGACTTGCTCAGGGTATCACAGTGGGTGGGTGTCAGATCGGGGCTCGTGGCTCACACACTGTCTGTTTTTTGAAACTCCTTTCCCAGGACTTTCTCACCCCACACAGGGCACCTTTTCCAGCAAGGGACCCTTTCTGGTAGAGGACTTCCACTGGACGGTCCTTTAGGGGACTGAGACTCCATTTAAGGAGCCCAAGGTCATGAGAATGACAGCCACTTGGTGTGGCCGAAATATTAATGTCCACTCAGAGAGACAGGCAGCAAACCGTCGCAGTGAGGACGATGACGAGGGAGTGACGATGGAAGTTCACTTCTGCAGTTGCTCCGGGGGTGCGGGCCCCCTCCCATGAGTCTGTGCCCCTGGGGCCAGCGGCTGCTCCCACGACGCAGTCCACCGGTGAGGAAACTGAGGTCCAGGGAAACTGCGTAACTTGCCCGAGCTTGCACCGGGTCAGGGTTCCAGCCTAGGCACCACTTTGTGCACAGAAGGGGGAGCAGGGGCTTCTGGGTGAGCCAGACACATGTTCCAGGGTCTTGGGCGGCTGAGTCCCTTTGGTGGGCCTGCCATCGCTGGGGTCCATCACTTCCTCCCTTCTCTCCCTCTCTCTCTCTCTCTCTCTCTCTCTCTCTCTCTCTGCAACAAATACATCTATTGATGCAGGCTAAGGGTTAGAACCGATGACGTCAGGCTGGAGTCAGCTCTGTAGGCAACTAGGAGGCCTTTAAATTCTGTGCCCTCAAGGGAGTGGGTGGTTCCATCAAAGAGCGAGACTTGGGCAGACGGACGTCCCCCTCTGTTCCCGTTGCCTTCCTGTCTGGTTGTCTCATGCCAGGACACCTCGTAATCAGAGACGGCACCATAACCAGCCTCAGTTGAGACCTGACTGTGTGGTGTACGCCCTTCACACCCAAACTTTACTCTGTTGGGTGTTTGGCAGTCCCAGTGGGTACGGACTGGCTTTTGCCCCATTTTGCATATGAGGAAACTGAGGCCCAGAGAGGTGCCGTGACCTGTGCACAGTCACACAGCCTCAAAGCGATGGGCGTGCACCCACAGTGTGCCATCTGAGTTGGAGCCCCTACCCCCACCCTTCTCTTTGATCCTGGGCACTGAGATTCATGGGCGGCTTATTGGACTTTGAGACCGATTTGGGTCAGGGGAGATTCAGGGACATGTATCAGCTGAGGGCAGAGTTGGGTCTTTTTTTGAGAAACCCATGTCGGGGAGTTTCGTTGCCTCTAATGTCACCGCGCTCCGTCGGGAGCCCTGGGGCGCGCTGGCAGGGGGTCTTGGCGTTTTGGGAAACTGAGTCGCGTGGAAGGCCAGGGGGTGGCCAGGGGGTGCCTGGGGCGTGTGTCTGGCTGTTAGGGGCCAGCATTACAGAGAGTGAGATGTCAGCACCGCGACTCGATGTTGGCGTTGCTCAACACAGTGGGAGGTTTGGTCCGGCCCCCAGGCCTCCGCGAGGCTCAGTTTGCCTGTCTGTGAAATGGGCCCGGCCTTCATCCGTCAGGCTACTGTAGCAGACCGCGACAGACGGGACGTCTCAGAAGCCAGACATTGATTTCTCACAGTTCTAGAGTTTGGGAAGTTCAAGGTCAAGGGGCCAGCATGGCCACATCCTGCTGAGGATGCAAGTCCCGGTGTTCTCCCATGGCGGGAGGGGCGAGGCCGCTCTCCGGGGCCCCTGAGGGCACTGATCCTATTGCGGGGGCTCCCCTGGAGACCTCACCACCTTCTAAAAGCATCACCTCCTAACACCGTTCACCTTGAGGGGTAGGTTTCAGCATATGGATTTTGGGGAGTAGCGAACATTCAGCTGAGAACAGTCTCTGACCTACCCCTGTCGTCTCTCCACAGGGTTGGGGACCCCGACAGTGGGCAGGGGGGCTGGGTGGCCAGCCTGTGGGTTCCCAACAGGAGGAGAGGCAAGAACGGAAGGGCTGATGGGCTCCTTCTGTGATGGTGACAGCTGCAAAGAGGACAGTGGGCCCTCGGGCCTGCCAAGTGGTGTCTCACTTTGGGATTTCACTGGATTCTTGGACAGCTGCCCAGGGGGAGGTTAGGGACTCGGCTGTGTCCCCAGACAGGGTCGCCAGGCTCAGAGGAATGCAGGGATCCACTGAAGAGCACACAGCCATGAGTGGCAGGGAGGGGTTTCCTCCCCAAAGCGCCTGACTCCAGTCTCTTCTGCCCCTGTGATGCCTTCCTGTCCTGGAGTCTTGCCTCAGTTTCCCCACACTCGGACTTGGGCATCTGTGACCTCAGGGCTCGCATTCTAGGGCAGACTCAGTGTGATGAAGAGAGACGAGAAGATGACACACGCACGCACAAGAAAGTCCCGGGCAGTAATTTATGCTCCTCATGTTCAGTACAAGGTGGTGCAATGAGGAGTGACTGGGTGATCCAGGAGGACTTCTTGGAGAAGGTGGCATTTAGGTCTGAGACCTAAATGATCAGAAAGCTCCAGCCCAGACAAGTGTGTTCCGGGCAGGAGGAATGCACATTCTTGCAAAGTTGTTTACACAGTGCCTGGCACATAGTGGCTGCTTAAGAGATGCCAACTCATTCATTCATTCATTCATTCATCCATTCATTCATTCATCCATTCATTCATTCATTCATCACAGACATATTAATCAGCACCGAGCATGGGGGACATGGCAGGGGACACGAGAGGCATCTTCCCCATTCTGAGGAATTCTTAGTCCAGCTCAGTGAGACAATAACGAAGCAACAGACGAGTATGTGATTTGATGTCAGGCAGGGATAGGTGCCTCAGGGAGCAATACAGCAGGGTCCCTTGTTGTCACCTTGTCGTCTTTATCCAGGTGTTTGGTTTGTGTCCTCCCTCTCAGTGCAGGACGGACCCCCGATGCCCACCCTCTGCTGGGGCAGGAGAGAAAGAAGCCAGGTCCTTCGGTGGGGACACTGCGGCTGTCTCTCGCCCACCCCTCCCAGCCTTCAGTCTGCTGCCCCAAGCTCCGCCCCTGACACCTGACTCCTTCACTCGTCAATACTCTCTCCTTGCGCTTCGGCCCCCAAATTGTTACATACATCCACAGGGTCCAATTTGATTTGTTATATTTTGTTACTGAGGGCGATGGAGTGTCTAGAGTCTCGCGGTGCTCCTGGACGGGCTGTTTTGCGGATATTAACCTAAGTGAACCCTCTGGGGTCCTAACGCATCACAGCTGTGCTTGGGAGCCCAGTGCTCTGGGCCCAGGAAGGGCAACTCCGTCAATAACAAGCCTCTAACATCTGTTCCGAAGACCTCCCACCGGGCCCTCTGTGCACGGGGACCAACGGACACGGGACACTATGACCGTGGCGGTGGCCAGCACTCGGGGCTGACTCCAGGGCCAGTGGCGTCCCGGCCGCCCTCCCCGAACTCAGGTGGGGCGGTGGGCCCTGCCTCTGCATGCCCGGGTCTCTCCGCGCCGAGCTCTGTGTTTATATCCCTGTCCCGGTATCTGTCCTTCTGTGGCTGTGTCACCTGCTGCTGCTGGCTGTCCTGGGCGAGCAGAGGGGCCAGGTTAGTGGGGAGGGGCACCTGGACAGAGGGCTGAGGCGAGAGGGGGCGGCCTGTCAGGGACACCCAGTGCTCCTGAGTCAAGACTGGGTAGGGGGAATGAGGTGGGGAGTGTGGTGTAGATGCAGATGTCATTTTGCCAAAAAATTCGCTCCCAGGGTGGCAGGGAATCGGAACTTTCCGGCTGGGGTGGGGGTGGGGCGGCTGGCTGCCCTTGGACCGTATCTGACCTGCAGCGCCCCCCCACCCCCCTCAGGTAAAGAATAAAAATGTCTGTGTCCAGGTTTCCGGTTTCCCTCAAGAGATGGGGAGATTTGCGAGTGCTGGCCCAGCCCCTTGGCCTCTCTGGGGGCTCAGTTTCCCCATCTATAAAATGGGTCCTGCTGATCTTCATTGAACCCTCACCCCGGCCGCCTGAGTATGTCACACCCGCCTCCCCTTCATCCTGACATTTTCTTGTGCACCTGTGCTGTGACAGGCACTGGTCTTGGAGCTGGTGACGTGGCAGGAACCAGACAGGCACAGGCCCCTGTCCCTGTGGTGGACAGACCCTGAACTAAATCAATAGCTTGGAAGTTCATTGAGTGTAATAAGTGCTGCGGCGAACCGTGGAGGGGGTGCAGACAGAGAGGGCGCGGTGGGGTGGGATGTTTTGGAATTTTAAGGAGGAGGGTCGTGAAGGTGGTATTTGTATTTGAGCAAAGACCTGAGGAGGTGGGGAGGGAGTCAGGCGGCTACCTCAGGGGAGAGTCGGGAGCAGCCCGTGCAAAGGCCCTGCGGCAGAAGGTGCCGGCAGGTTGAAGGAGAGAAAGGAGGCCAGCGAGGCCGGGCTGCGTGAGGGGCGCACCACAGAGGGGGTGACAGGGACCAGTGCCTGCCTAGGACTGTGGCCTGGACTCACAGGAGTGGAAGCAGGGAGACCCATGAGGGGTCGAAGCTATCAGTGGTCCAGGGAACGATGCCAGCGGCTCGGACCACGGAGGTGGCTGGTGGGGAGGTGACGAATGGTGAGATTCGGGGTGTGGTTTGAAAGTCGAGCCGCAGGATTTCCCGACTCGTAGGTTCGTTCAGCGAGTGCTTGCTGGGTGCCCACTGTGCGCCTGTCACTGCCCGTCACTGTACTTGGAGTTGGGGCCGGATCGCTACTGGGTAGCGATGAAATGCACAAACAGAACTCACGTGGTGACTTTGGGCTTCACCCTTCCTGACATCTCCCCACAGCCCCAAGGAGAAGGTGGGTGCGGGAGCCTGTCCCAGCCTCTTTGGGGGACGTAATGACACGTCGGTAATGGGAATAAAGTCAAGGGGACCCGATGAGACGGTTGATGTGAAATGCCCAGCGCACAGCAGGTGCTCAGTGAATGCTGGCGATTATTAACAGTGTTGTGAGGGCAGTGGAGGAGACCAGCGTTCCATGACGCTATTTGCGCCTGGAAACTCAGCCCCTGGAGGTCGGATTTGAACTGGTTTCATTGTTGCTGCTGGGACCACTGGTAGTCAAAGAAAAAACATTCCTCCTGTGTTCACGGTGGGGTTGTTTGTGCACAGCGTAGTGTTAATTTGCCGGCACAGATGTCCTTGCTTCATTTAGGAGACGTGTAGGTGAAAAGTTATGTCAATCAAACTCAGTTTTCTCCATCTCCTTCCACAGCATTTTAGAGATGTGTGAATTCTTCCTAAGCCTGTGCTGGCCTGGGCCCCCGACATGTGGCTTGTTATTTTCTGCACCCCTGAAACCAGGCATCACCAAACTACGGCCCGTGGAGCAAATCTGGCCCTCCACTTGTTTGTGTCAATAAAGTTTTATTGCAACACAGCTACCCCTGTTTTTTTATCTCCTGTCTATGGCTGTGACAGAGCTGAATAGTTGTGACAGAGATCCTGTGGCCTGCAAACCCTAAATAAATGACCTACTCTCTGGCCTTCGTCACGACACAGTCTGTCTTACGTACTCAAGCTGGGAGTGCTCCGTAAACATGTGTTTGCAGCACTTTGTGGTCAAGGACAAGAGCCGCTTTTTAATGTCAAAAGGTTATCCAGCTTATCGTCTGAGTGAGAATTGTGGGCCTGGTACGTCTTGGTTGAAAAAGAAAAACATATTGATTGAACGTTGCCATCAATTCTATGACGCTTTTGAACGAGCGGGTTTTGGTAATTACAGTAGCATTTATGTAATGTTTTAAAAATAGTAGCACATGTGTGTGTGAGATATTTTTTGCTCTGCAGGCAAAGCTCGAAGCTGGCTCACAGCTCAGAAGACCCCGCGGAGGAATGCTGCCGCAGGGGGTGCGTGTTAAAGGGACCCTCTGGTTAGTTATTTCATCCTCAGAGTGACCCTCATCAATGGGCCTCTTTTTCAAAACAGTGTGTTTTCTGATCGGGTTGTTCTAAACATGAATGCAGCCCCTCTCTGTTTCATGTGTGACACCCGGGTCTGTTTTCAACACTGTGATTTTGGGTGCGCTCATGGAGATGATGTGCCACATGCAAGGGCGTGTCACTGTATTAATTTGGATTCTTACAGTTGCAAGGGACACAATTGGAAATCTACTGGTCTTTGGAGGTGGGAAGTTCAAGGAGAGAACAGCTTCAGGCATGGCTGGATCCAGGGGCTTAACACTCTCCTAACAAGAGCTTTTGCTCTTTCACTTTGTCTCTTCATTCTCTTGTCCCCTGTGTTCACCTCGTTGTCAGATAGCCATGCTCCGCCTGACGGCAAAGTCGGCTACAGCTTTCCCCTCTGGCCAGCAGAAATCAAATGTCTCATTCCCGGCTGTCCCAGCAAGAATTGCAGGACCGACTTTTACTGGACTAACCTGGGTGTGTGCCGACCCCCCGAACCAGGGCCTGTGGCTGTGGGGATGGAACCCTGTGTCCCCCGATCAGCCACACTTAAGTCTGAGGCTCAGCTCTGCAGAGGTGGGATGATTTCCCAAAGGAAAACCCGCTGCTTCTCCCGGAAGGAAGAAGAGCCCCCAGGACAGCCTACTGGTGGAGGTGGGGGGCCCCTGGCTGGTGGCCTCCTGGCTGGCAGCCCCCACGTGGGCAAGGGTCTCCCTGATCCCCTCCCTCCCTGAAGGTGCCCTCTGGCTGCAGCTGGTCTCTTGGGGCTTCTTGGGCATGTGACCTTGGACACCCCAGGTCAGGGATTTCTCACATATTTAGGTTGCTTTGCTTGAAAATATAGAATATTTGGAATGTGGCCTGCAAACACCTATGAAAAGAGAACCTGGTTTTTGACCCAGCAATCCCACCTCTGGGAAATCTCTACTTTCTAGAAATAAAGGCACAACTAGGTAAGGTTGCATCTTCCAGAACACTTGCCACAGCATTGTCTGTAGTGGCAGAAAAGAGACACAACGTGACTATCCCTCAGCTAGGTAGTCCCTGATGGGACGGCGGCATTTCAGTGGTGAGTACCACGCTGCTGTTAAAAAGAGCGGGTCGGGCCTGTGTCCCTTGTCAGCAGGGATGACCGTGGCTAGGGGCCAAGTGAGAAAAGTGAGTGGCAAGGTCACCTGCACTGGGCACGCCATTTTAGTAAAAGCCACCAACCAAAGGTCCTCCGTGCCTCACGCTAACGTTTACGGAGGGCTTTCTATATGCCACTCGCGCGTGTGGGCACTTTGCCTGTGTCGGTTGACCCGATACCTCCAACAAGCCTGGGGGTGTTGGTTTTATTACCATTGTACCCATTTTAAAGGGGGAAAGTGAGGCACTAAGAGGTTAAACACATCTTTTTTTTTTTTTTTTCCCTCAAGCAACTTTGGGTTGGGTTTCCATCGCTTGCAACCAGAGGGTCCTGATGAAGTCCCGTGAGGGCCCCTCAGGGTCCCTCGCCTGATAGTGGCCGCTCCTTGCAAAGCCTTTGGCGTCTCGACTGAAATTAGGAAACGGGTCCCTGTCTTACCTCCCGCTGTGGGCTGAGCTCACAGAGGGCAGAGTCCTGGGAATATTTTTTATGCCCCTTCCTCGCTTTACCTGTGGGTCGTGTGCCAGTCATTACTGCTCCGAGGCTCTTCCTTGTCCCCCACCCTCGCCTGCCAATCAAAAATGTTTTGGAAAGGATCTGTCTCCTGCATGTGGTGCGTATGGTTGGAACCCGTGGATACCGGAGACGAAAGCGTGGCTGATGGCGCCCCCCCGAGGTGGCGCACAGAGCTGCGTGCACTGATCCCCAAACGGGAACCTCACAGCCTTGGGTGGGCCATCCTCACAGAAGTGACAGGTCATGAGCAACAGAGCTGATCTGAGGTAACCCTGGGTGCATTCCCTTAACATTTCAGATTTTAATTGATTACTTCTAGGACAGCCCTGTCATACACAGACATTAGTGGATACCCATGTATTTCCGTAGCATGACAGAATTTTCTCATTTTTCTAGGGTGAGAATTGCATCGAATGAGCAGAACGTAGGAGCGCCTCTTGAATGCCAATGGATAACAATGTCTATTTTCCCCGCGGTGTCACTTTAAAATGCTTTTCATTTGCGCATTCCGCCCCTGGCGATGACCCGGCCTTGCGGTCACTCAGGGTCCCTCCCCGCATGTTAGTCATCACAGGTGAGCCCATCCTCAAGGGGATCTGATGCTTCTGCGTGGCCGCAGGTGTGTCAGGGAGTCCGCAGACATATTTTAAAGCCATCACAGGTACTTCGTGGTGAGGTGGCAGCAGGCGGGGCCTCTGACCAGGGGACCAGTGATAGAGGGGGTTGGGTGGGGGGCGCCTTCTCAGCTCCTGGACTATCGCAGACACTGTGACAGGCAGGGTTGAGGGGGGCGCTCCCTAGCTGGGAAGTGGTGGTCCAGTGGACCTGGTCCACCTTCCTCTTAGCTTTTTCCACTATAATAATGTCCCCCTGGTCTTAGGCACCCAATGCCCTGCCCCCGGGGGGGGGGCCCATGGTTTAAACTGGGCCCCACGGTCTCTGGCCTGACTCCCGGAAAGCATGCTTGCTGTGGGTCCCTCACTGCAGGGCCACCAGCGCCGGCTCCAGGACTTCATATTTTAGCCTGCTGGTGGCTTCGGGGCTTAGATCCCCCTCCTCCAGGGTCACCTGCCTCCCCTGTGTTGTTATGATGTCATTATTTGTTTTCTCCTCTTCTTCACTCCTTTAAAAGGGATTCATCCAATTGTTAGCATTCTGGGATGGTGGCCGCCTGATGGCTACCTTCATCATGTGAGGAACTGGAATTAGAATATTAATGTCACCTGGGGCTCGGGCACATTGTTTCTGCACTGAGCACATATTTAAAACGGGGAAATTGTAATTGGCTCTTTCCTCTCGGGCTTTTACCCGGGCTCCTGGGGGAGTGAACGGAGGCGTTAATGGCTCCAGACCCCACGTTCCTCTGCGTGGTGTCCTGCGAGCCCCTGTTTCTAAAGTGCACGTGGAAGGGACCTTTGTCACCTCCTAATGCAGTGGCTGTAAACTAGCATGTCATGGCCACTGACAGCCCACGGGCCTATCCGTCTGGCCTACCCAGTGTTTTAACAAATTTGAGCCAATATCCAAGAGCTGGACGATTTAGTAATAAAGTGCAGATTTTTGACTTCTTTGAAGAGCAGCGGGAAACGGAGTCTGGGGTCCATGTTTCCAGAGAGTAGCTGGGAGTGGAGGCCGCCCCCTTCAGACCCGTTCTGACATTCACTCTGCAGGTTTCAGCGGAGCGTCTGGTGGGAGCTGGGCCCTGCAGCAGGCGTGGGGACGCAGGCCCTGCTGGGAAGGGACCGGCAGTCCACGGAGAGCACGCCCCTCGTGCGTGCGGCTGGCCCAAGCTGCCAGGCCGGCGCTGCTCGGTGGGCGTTTTTATGGTGACGGGAATGTTCTCTGTCTGTGCTGCCCGGGATGGTGGCCACTGGCCATGCGTCGCTGTGGAACACTTGAAATGTGGTCATTGCGGCCAAGGAAGTGATTTTGCAGTTCCAACGCATTTTAATTCATGGTGATTTTAATTGAGTTTTAAAGAGCGACACGTGGCTAATGGCTGACGTGTTGGACTGCGTGGCTCTGGACACTCGAATCTGCTCCTTCCTCTTCGTGTAATTCCTTTCTTTAACAGTTGGGGACATCGAGGCACCTGGATCGTGCAGGGCCAGGCCAGGAACTCAGATCCCCTTGAAGGCTCAGCTGGGCTGTCCAGTGAGACAGTCTCCGTGAGCTGCTGAATGGGCAGGGGGTGTTAGGTGTGGCTGGAGAGCGGGCAGGACGCAGGTTAGGCGTGGCCTTGCGGAATAAGAGCAAGAATCCGGATTTAAAAAGTAGTGTATTAAGGTGAGGCTCGTGTGCAAATTGATGATTTTAAAGGGAGCAAGTCATTGGCGCGGGGCACAGTCACCGGGCTGTGCCGTCAGCCTCTCCCTCTGGCTCTGGGACTGAAAGGGCACCGCGGTTCAGCCTGACACCTCCCCCCACCCTCCCAGGTTCCTTCTGCAGCCCCCAGCCCCGCTGGCCGTCCGTGTCTCTGCGGGGGGTGGGGTGGGGGACAAGGGCTGGGGCTTCCTGGTGTCTCATCACCCTCAGGATGACTCTGTTATTGCGGCCCAGGTGTCTCTGCGCTGCCGGCCTGGGCGCGTCGACAGGATGTGAAAGGCCCAGGAAGAGGCGCTGATAACAGGCCTTCGATTAGTTCCCAGGAAAAAAGTCGGGGATTCCTTTTCTGGCCCAGAATAGGGGTGCAGCAGGGGCTGGACAGAGGGGCCTGGCTGGGGTTTCCCAGCTGTGAACTTGCCTCCTTGCAGCCCTTGGAGCCGGGGCGCCCCCGAGCCGCGGAGCCCCGCGGACGCCTCCCGGGCCGGCCTGGTCTGTGATTAAGACACGACCTGCCACTCCGATGACGTCGAGTTCTGGAAGAGTTTTTCATCCGCATCGTCTAATTAGTAACATAGGATGCTTATATTAGCGCAATTAAAAGTTATGGTGATTAACACAGTATCAAAACAGAGCCATCAGTCAACAGATTCAGGCGTTTGGCGTTCTTGGGTCGGACGGCAGAGCGTCGGCCGGGGCCAGGCCAGGCTGGGCGGGGCCCGGTGGGGGCAGGGCGACCGTGACCGTGACCAGCCTGGTGGGGGTTGGGGCCTGGCGGGGTGGCTCGTCAATGTCTCAGCCTCCCCCTCTTGACAACGGGGGTGCCGGCCCTTTGGTTCAGAGCCAGCTCGCATTTTGGTGTAGATAATCTCCCCGCAGACTCTCAACCTCCTCCTCTTTATTCTAAAATACACTGACGGGGACGACCTATCAAAGTGAAAACCGACCACACCTTTGACTCAGCGATCCCTGCTAAAATAAGTATCACACCCGTGTGTGTCCCCCTGTCCTAGCAGGGCCTGCAGTCATGGTCACCATGGGAGAGACTGGGGAAGAGCCGACATCGGTTAAGTAAACTGATCTATCCAGGCAAGAAAAGACCTCGCAGCTGTTACAAAAACGAGGCAGGTCCCCAGATGGCGACCCGGGCTGTTCTTGGCCAACGCATGGTGGGTACCTGGGAGTGGAGGGGGCGGGCCCGTGTGGACAAAGGAAAACACACGTGTGTGTGTATGTTTGCGAATGTGTGGGGTCATGAAACTGGAACGTTGGTCACTCACTGCTTGGAGGACCCAGGAAAGGGTTGGCCTGGGGACGGGGTGGGAGTCGACTTAGTTCTTGCCACGTACTTATTGGTACCCTTTCACTCGTGTGCCAGGTCCATTTATTTAAATAATTAAGAAGTAGTTTAAAAGAAAAATGAGAAAGGTCACCCGCCAACCTGCCTCCTCCCCAAAAGTGAGAGGGAGGGGTCCGGTCTAGCCCTTTGCTCCTAGTGACAGCGAAGCTCACGTCACGGAGCGATTTTTCTTTGCTGTGGAATCATAACATTTCCGCTATGTAGAAGCCCTAGAATCAGCCTTCTGAAATTTTAGCACAAAAATGAAATCTGAAAATCTCACACACCCACGCCACGGTGTTTGAGGGTGGGAGAGAAGCGGCCCCCAGGGTGCCCACGGTCCCGCCCCCTGGGCCACCCGGGACCGCACAGAGGAGCCAAGGGCCCCGTGCACTCCCTGGTCTTCGAGAGAGATGCCAAGGTTGGCTGGGAGACAAGGGGAGCACGGAATGCTTGGTGCCGCTTTTTGGTTTTTTAAAATTAGAATTCTCAGCCATTCTACTAGGAGGTTTATACCCCAAAGAATTGAAAACAGGTGGTCAGGGAAAACCCTGTCCAGGAGTGTTCATTGCGGCGCTTCATGGGCAGAGGCGGAGGCAGCCCCAGTGTCCATCAACTGGCGAAGGGCGAACGGAACATGGGCCCTTCATACAATGGACGGCCTGTGGTTCAGCCTTAGCCAGGAGCGAAGCCCCATACCTGCTACAGCATGGGAGAGGCTTGGAAACGCTCCCCAAGGGAGAGACGCCAGACACAGAAGGCCGCGTACGGTGTGATTTCATTTATAGGAAACGTTCAGAACAGTCAAACCCACAGGGACGGAGAGCAGCCTGGTGGTGGCCGGGGGCTGGGGGCGGGGGGACTGGGGCGTGGCTACTGACGGGTCGGGGGCCTGTCTGGGGTGATGACATTGTTCTGGAACTAGACAGAGGGGGCGATGACACAACGTTCTGAATGTATGAGATGCCCCTGAATTGTTCACTTTTAAAATGGTTAGTTTTATGTTAGGCGAACCTTATCTCAATTAAAAAAATATTAGGGCCATCTGTCGTGAGAGGTCCTGCCTCTCCAGATGATTCGTTCATTGCGCGAGTGATCACTGCCTGGAATATGTTGCGATAAATTGGATTTAAAAAAAAGCGTGGCCTGAGTGGCGTGGCCTGCAGCTTCTCAGGGAGGGTGGCACCTTCTCAGGGAGGGTGGCGCTAGAGTGTGGATGAGCCTTCTGGGTGACGATGACACACCTGGTTCGGCTGTGTTTTCCCTCACAGCATTCACAGCATCCTGATGTAGCACCTAGTTATCAGTTTATTTGAATTCTGCCCTAGAATGTCAGCTTCATGAGAGCTGAGCCCTTCGTCTAGTTCATGGACGGACAGGTCCCCGGGCCCTAGACCAGTGCCTGGCACATAGTAAGTGCTCATTAAATACTAGTTGAATGACAGTTTAATGAGCACTTATTCTGTCTGTACTTGGCACATGAGGACACAGAGAGAAGACAGGTCCCTTCTTTTGTGACAACCAAAAAAGGCTCTGGACATTGAACAATGTCCCCTGCTGGGGCAAAACTGTCCCCCCATGGAGAAGCACCGATCCCACTCACCCGTCGTACCAGTCAGTGTCTTTGAAGGACCGGGAACTGCGGACTCAGTCCATTGTAGTGAACTGGAGATTCAGGACAGATCGCAGAGTGAAACTGCAAGTCTTGCAAGAAATGTCACGGCGTTTCGGGAAGGCATGAAGGGGATATCGGTGAATTGCCCAAAACACAGCAAGGCCATTGACCAACATGCCCCGAGTTTGAGCAGTTAGCACTTGAAGACAAAGAAAATTGACCGAACTGCTAATTTAATGGGCGCTTCCAAGTAGAGTGATTTGAATACCAAAGGATTAACAGATGACCCGGGGGGAGATTGATGGGGCCCTGAGGTTTTCTAGCCTAAAGGCAGGTCTGAAGGACCACTTACAGAAGTCGAATGAGGGGGGAAGGACCCCGCATCTTGCTCTTAACGATTTTGTTGAGTGAATTAGGTGGTGGCTGTCTGCATACTGTTCATGTTTCATCTGGCCTGTGGTCGCAGCTATAATTCGCATTTCTCAAACCATTAGAAAGCAGTCTTATTTGCAAAGGTTTTATTTCATTTTTTCAAGCTGAAGTCCTAGCCATGCCGTTTTATTTTATTTTTTTTTGGTGGTGAAATTCACGTAACATAAAATGCACCATTTAAACCGTTTTAGGGCACAATCCAGAGGCAGTTAGCATCTTTACGAAGTTGCGTGACCGTCGTCATGATGTAGCTTTGGAACGTGTTCATCACCTTGAAGTAAAACCACACCCCTTAAGAGTTCCTCCTCGTTCTCCTCCATCCCCGGCCAGCCGCGGATCTGCTTTCTGTCCCTAGGGCTTTGCCTGCTCTGGAACTTCCTACCGGGGACTGTGTGATATAGCTCTTTCGTGCTGGCTTCTTTCACTTAGTGTGATGTCTTCAAGGCCCATCCGTGCTGCGGCCGGAGCCAGCGCTTCATTCCTCTTTCGGGCTGAGTAATACTCCGTCGCACGGCCGCGCGCTGTTTTCTCTGCCCGATGCTGCTGTGAACATTCACGAGTGAGGTTTTGTTTGAACAGCTGTTTCCATTTCTCTTGGGTGTGTACCCAGGGGTGGAATTGCTGGGTCATATGGTGATTCTGTGTTAATTATATTTTATGTTAATTCTATGTTAATTACAGTCTAGTCAGTCTATGGTAATTATAAGTCATGCTCTTTTTTAATTGTGAAATTTCGGTCTACGTGTTAAGTGGGTCCCCTCTCGGTGGACTTTCCAGGGTACTGGCTCTGCTGACATTAAAGACCTCTGAGTGCCAGTTGCCTGGCAGACGTCTTTCCCCGACCACTGAGTCCTGTCGAAGCATCAGTCCCCTGTGCTTAGGTGGGTGGCTGTCTTGTCGTAGGCAGGACCTCCTCGTGCTTCCTGAGGGACTGAAGGTCCCCAGGCAGACCTGTGTGCTGCCTGTGTTGGGGTGGCGCTGTGGGGCACCCCTTGAACTAGGGATGGTCTGAGGAGGAGCAGGACAAAAATCCACTGAGTGTGCAATGCGATTTCTTTTAGAAAGGCCCCCACATCTTTCCTTGCTTCTTCCGACTACTTAAAAAACTTTGTCTTTTTGAGTTGAGAGCAGGCACATGCTATAAATAAACATGCTAACAGTATAAAAGAGGTATTTGCCAAAAAGTAGGCTCTTCCTCCATCCCTGACCCCTAGGTCAACCCCCCAGGGCTATGCCATTTTTGGATCTCTATCATGTTTCTGGAAGAATTTATTCTATTAGGGTTGGCTGACCACTGTGACAGACAACCCCCACGTCTCCACGGCTTAGTCCCGTGGAAGTTTCTTTCCCGTGAAACAGTCCAGTCAGGCTGTGAGCGGGTCCAGGTGACCCAGGGACGTGGGATTCTCCCCACAGTGGCTCATTTATGCCCCGGGGCCTCCCCTCCTCTGCTGAGTCTGCACCAGGAAAGAGAGAGCATGTGAGGATCATGCAGGAGTTTTTATGGGTCGGGCCTGGCATTAGGGCACCTGCCTTCTACTCACATTCCATTGGCTGGAACTTGGTCACGTGGCTACTTCTAGCTGCAAGGGATGCTGGGAAATGTAGTGCAGATGAGGGCCCAGTACCGACGACAGATAGATTGGGAAGCGGGTAGCTTATCCATAGCAAAATATACTTTTTTCCCTTTGGGAATGCCTACAAATACTGGGCTTTCCTGGTTTTAAACCAAACTCAAGGTTAGTATGGTCAAATTACCATCCCAGAGGGGAAAAAAGACACACAGTCTAGGTTTCCAGTATAATATTTCTGCTCTTAGTTTGCTGCCAGTCCCTAAATCCCATTTTACCTTGTGATGGACACTGGATTGTTTCCAGCCTTTGCCTTCTTTAAAAAAAATGCAGCAGTGAGTGAGTGTCCTTGTGTGTACACCTTTGCGCGCAAGTTCAAAT